>CATIWJ010213473.1:0-17107 GCA_949640765.1 Croton laevigatus | reverse complement strand
AATTGCTATAAAATCAAAGTGGTCGAAAGAAGAAACGAAACATTTTTCTCCTGAGTTACGAGCAGCTATATATTTCAGATTAATATAGTTTTGTTATTTGATTACTATTATGGATTCTAAGTAATTACTAGTAGATTTCTGTATTTATAAGTGAAATTTTTGAACTTTTGAGTTTCTTTTATTGGTATTTGTACTTGTACATTTAAGTTTTTGTTGAGATATCTAGGTACCTATAATTTTCCCAAGATAGCTTTAATTGTAGTGATAATCATGTTAGTTTATAAAACAAAAATGAAAACTTATAATCATATTAGTCCCACTCTTTGTCAAAAAAAAAATATTAGTCCCACCCAGTAGTCAGTAAGCTAAAACTGAAAAAAAGAAAAAATTGTAAATGAAATTTTCAATATATAATGCGCATATATAAAATGAACATAAATACATATATGTTATAATGAAGTTTATAGCTCATATAATCAAATTTATACTAAACACTCTTAGATATATTATAATCTGCTAACAGTATCTTGCAAAAAAATTTCCCAAAAATATGTAGTAACTTATGTTATGGGTTTATTTTAAAAATGTTTTAAAATAAAAATGGTAAAATTATATAATTATTGAGAAAAAAAAGTCATTTATTTATGAGATAAAAGGTCAAATTATAAGTAAATAAAAAAGGAAATTCATTTTATGGACAATTAACTTGCGCATAGAAACTTACGTGTAGGTACGTGCTCCAGTTGACGAGTGGTTTACAATCAATTTACACCAACAATGAGAAGTCAACAAGAAATTTATAGTTAATTCACAACAAGTTTACAATTATAATCCAAAATGGAGGCCGTGGCTGGTCATCAAAGCCTAACCACAAAAATCTTAAAATTTCGGTTATCTAATATGCAAAATACTATAAAACACAATTTAAAATCTTCTTTTAATACAATTTTTTTTAACAGAAATATATATATTTTTTTAATACAATTTAAAGACACAACAATATAATTTTTATGTAAGTCTGGAAATCTTCTAAATATATACTAAATTATACTGTATGTAATGACTTCAGTGGAGTTAAGCTCTAGGAAGAGGTACTATACTAAGCCTCGCCAAGCAGTATCGGGAACTTGCAAAAAAAAAAAAATATATATATATATATATATATATTTAATTGCACAATCAATTTCTCAATAATATTATTTCAATAGTCACACATAATAAGTAAAATCCTTAATTATACATAATAACTAAGTATACACCTGCACAATGTACGGATTATATAAGCATCATACCGCTAGATGATGCTTGAAACGATAATTGTTGTTGAGGTCTTTGTCCTCCAATTGAGAGAGCATCGTACCACTTGATATGGTACCTTCACTTGTCATCATCACGGACTGTCTCATTTCTTCTCTGTGAACTCAAGCATATGCTTGTTCTACGGTTGGAAATGATTGTGTTTGTAGCACATTTGCTTGGATTTTGTTTAATTTATCATCAAGTCCATCTAAGAAAGTATAGACTCTGTCCTTCTGAAATATAGAGTTGTAATTCTTTATATCTATATCACACTCAATAGGATTTGGTCGGTGAAAATCCATTTCCCTCCATAAGCCTTGCAAGTTGTTGTAGTATGCCTCAGTCTAGGCCTCTTCCTTGTTTCAGTCTGGTAACTCTTCTTTTGAGATCATATAGTTGTGATGTATCAGATCCATCAAAGTATGTCGAATCTATGTTATCCCAAACAGTATTAGTGGTTGGAAATCTGATAAAGTTGACAACTGATTTTGGCTCCATGGAATTAATCAACCATACCTTTACTGTGGCATTTTTAGTTCTCCATTTCCTGAACGTAGGATCAGCTTGCAAAGGCTGTGGAAGTTCTCGATTTATGTATCCCAGTTGTCTTTGCATGAGATGTACATCTCGGTGATCTGAGACCATATTCCGTAGTTGGCACCATCTAGTTTTACTTCGATTTGTGCAGCAAATTCACAGCTTGATATCTGGTTCTGGTTCTGACTTTGGTTTAACACCTGTGTCATCTTCGTTGTGAGGTCTGTGAGAATCGAATTCTCTTCTTCCTGTTTCATCCTAATGAGGGATGATTCTTAATTGTAAACGCTTATAAGTTCTTAATATCTTTTTGATTATCTTTATAATTAAAATTCTAATTTATGTAGAATTAAATTAATTAGACAGGTGGAACAAAAATTAATAACTGAATAATGAATTCAGTAGGAACTGAATTTGGATTAACTAAAATATCACAAAAACATTGCAAAAAAAGAAGAGGAAAATTGAAAAAAAAATGGACATATAAATAAACAGAACTCCAAAAAACCATAATCTTGTGTTATTTCATAATAAACTCATAAGTTCATACATTATACATTAGTTATTCTTATTAAAACCCTCACATTTCTTAAAGCCCTCAATCTCCTCCTGCAAGAAAGATAAAACTTCCATTACAGATGAAGTCACAGAAACCAGCGTTGCTGCAGCAACTAAAACCTTACAGATGCAAACAAACATTTTTCTCGCAATCCAAACAATTATTTGATGAATTATAGTATATTAGTTTACATGTCACTATTTATAAGTGAAATATCGACTGTTAAAATTCTCTAGTAATTAATGTTTGTTCATTGAGCCCATCAATTCTTTAGTTAATGATAAGATTCATATGGTTTAATGCTTACTAGTAAAATTTAAAAAAAAAAATTATAAGTATAATTGTGTATAATCTTAAAATTTTTTAAATGCGATGGGGACTCATTTAATATGTTTCTTGTCCCAAAAGGATATACTACGAAGATTTAGAAAGACCACATCAAGAAATTTCAATTAGCGAGAAGAAACAGAGCCAATGACAAGATTTCTGGAATTATTATTCTTTAGCTTTTCTTAAAATGCAGAGGCAATTATCAGCTGAGTATGTCACAAAATGCTCTAGTGAACATTTAATTTGCAGCAAATATTGAAAGAATGCCGCAGAAGCAACTGTTGAAGGTTCGGAAAATGGGAAGAGAATGGGAGATGAAAGTGATTTGAGAAAGAGGGTCTCACTCAGCTGTTTGTGAAGGAAAAACGGAGGAAGAAGAAAGTAAATTTGCTTTTTTTTTTTTAAAGTGTTTCTTCAAGGATTGTTGAAATAAAAAAAAATTAATTTTTAAATTTGTTTTAATTTATGGTTTAACTTTTTCAAGAAAATTAATTTCTAATTTAATAAATAATTTTTTTGTCTCAACTCATGAAAAAATTGAATTCTCAGAATAAAATATGTATTGAAATAAAAAATTAATTTTAATTTTACATATTTATTCAATTTTTTTTAAAACAATTTCATTTCTACCAAAATACCATGATTCAACTTTCATATCTATATTTTTCGGAAAATTTACTTTTCTATAAAATATTTTTTTTTAAGAAAGTTGAATTCTGATAACCAAATGATTATAAATAATAAATTTATTTATTTTTATCATCCACCTAGCATAGATTAATGGAAATTTCAATATCTACGTGTCACACTTTCCAAAATCCAGCATGACATGAGACTAAATAAATCATCTCACTTTTACCAATATTATAGAGTAAATTGGTAATTTGCAAACGCTAGGAGCCAGTTGATTTTTGGATAAAATTAGAGGCAAACTAATATATTCTGCCAAAGTTAGCTATAACTTTATAAACATTTTCCTACTTTACCTTTTGGGCCAAACCCATTCGAAAGACCCCTGTATTATTACCATTATTTTATTTGTAAAGCCCCTTAACATACTAATCTGCATTATAAGTTCTTATATTCGAATGTATTACACGAAATCCTTATTTAACCCATCTAATGGAGCGTGTTTAATATTTGGAAATCACGTGAAAGCCTCATTCTTCTTTCTATTCGACCCGAACTCCATCTTCGCCTCGCACAAGTCACACTTCTTCGCCTCCGGCTACAAGAATCAATCTCTTTCCATTCATACGATTTGCTCTACCACCGTTCACCGCAGAGGCGAAACTATAACTGGCCAGTTAATTATATATCAACTCATCAATTCTTTGTTTCTAAAAGACAACTGAAAAGAAAATAATAACATAATAAAACTCAGCTCTATTTTTGTGTGGATCATTTTTGCCTCATTCTAATTAATTATAAAAATCTCAGTATTTTGCTTCAAAATTAAAATAATTTCATCTAAACGAATGATAAATACTCCACACCACGATTGAAATTTCTGTTTGCTGCACTATTGAAAAGTTCCAAGTTCCTTAAATCTTTCATGGAATTGATGTTGATGATGAAAATGGACAATGCTTCTTCATGATATATATACATTCTAAATCATATACATGATTGCATTTTTTTTTTCCCCCAATTTTAATTAATTATACTAATAGTGTGTTTAGATATATGGATCAATTAGCCTACTGCCTACTACTATTATTATTATTACTATTCTTTTGAAAGGTAAAAAAACAAAGTGAATTTAACTCCCTCCTATAAATCATTGAATATTAATTTTCACAAAATATACAAAATATTGTCGTTCTCATGTTTTATTAACTTGATTTGGTTAATAGTAATAATTTTGTGTACTCTTGATATGATATTCTATTTGCCATTGTTTACCGTCGTCGCCCTCTTCGTGTAAATTTCTGGTTCCGCCACTACTGCACCTTCTACTCTTACTAGCTCTTCACAAGAAAATTGTCTATTTCAATTTCAATTTGATTGCAGAGAGGCGAAGCAATAGCCCGACCAAGATTCTTTTGCAAGATGAAGACTCCGTAAGCCAACCTATATCATAATTAGGGTACAATAAAAGAAACAATATAGGATTAATTCACTTTTGCAAGACATGCCTCAATGATCCATTAACCAGCAACAGTTGCCATAGGTCCATCGGGGACTACACCATAAAATGCCAACACATTTGGATGGTGGAGATTTGATGGTATCTGTACATATCTCCAGAAGTCTTTAGTCTGCAAGGCTTTGAATTTTTAGTTGCACAAGACCAACCTAGAAAACAAAGGCTGAAAAGTAAACCTCCAATCTATTTTATAAGCCATAAATCAATTGAGCAAATTTGTTTGTGAATTCTAAAACATTTTTAACAAATAATTAGTAAGTTCTAAAGGTGGTGATGAAATTTTAGGAGACACAACTTGTTGAGATGATTTTCCTTAAAAGCAATTCTTTTCTATCCTCTTAATAGCAACCCCACCACTTTCCATAATAAAAAGTACCAGATTCCTAACTCTTTTCGGTTCTTTAATATCATCATTCTTTATAATTTGTGAATAAAACTAAAAGCAATTCGATGAAAAGTAGTGACTAGAGGGTGATGGTGTTATCCAAGTTGACCCTATACATATTTTTAAATTTATGAAAATTCAAAGTGCTCCCCAATCTTTGCTTCGGTAAACTACACCTATCTTCACAACTTAAGGGATAAAATAAGAAATTTTGTGATCACAATTCATCCTCCTTAAATTTTTATTTTTTCCCCATTTCTCTATGTGGTAATAATAATAATAATAAGAACAAATTTAGTGAAGTGAGACATCGCCAATCACCAATACTTCTTTCATCTCATTTCCAAGAGGTATTTACAAGTAACCGCAAATGCAAATTCAATTGCTCAATGCAACAGTAATAATACACTACAAACATATGCCTATATTTCTATTACACAAAAAATGGAACTTTGTTCCACCTTGGTACCTTCCCTTTTAAAGGGATACAACACGCTATTGTACTTTTTGTTACTAAATTTTGATTTTCTATTTTCTACACTTCATTAGTATTCGACAACGATGCTTCATTGGCGGATTTATGTTTAGAAATGTTCTTGCCGCTTGTGTCACTGCTATTTATCGGCAGAGGTTTTTTCACAAACACTTCCTCCCTTCGGGGGCGGTTTGCATAGAGTATCCAGAGGATAAGGCAGAGTAAAATTCCTACCGAGACCAGATCGAGTCCGATGTTCACAATTTGCAGATAATGTTCCAAAGGAGGGCAATAGTTTGAGGTGATTTCTTGAAATGTGTCTCTCACAAATTTGCAGTCTTGGAGACTGAGCAAAAGAGGAGCATAGTGCTCCAGTGCATAGCCTTCAATAACTGCGGCCACTAACTGGTTGTATATATCAGGTTTCACTCTGCCCACAGTTGTGCATAGTCCCGATGCCGAAACTTTGCATATATAGCTTTTCCAAACCTGAGAATTGTAACAAAACATCATCAAACTCAACCATAACTCAGTGAAATATCCAATTGTAAATAATATGCATAAAATATCCAAAAGCAATCTATTCGTTAAAAAAAGGAGGTCTAAACTATGTTATATTCAAAATGTTTTACATTCAAAATCAATCACTGAAGTTCACTAATTAATTTCAAGTACAAGATTGATCTATAAATATGCAACTAGAATCAATCATTGAAATTCACGAGTGACATCATCATTCCCATTCGCACTACACATGGAAACATGAGGTCCAAATGGAGATGAAACAAGACTTTAGTCACATTGTTGATATGAAACCAATGGCAGTTCTAGATTAGGCTCGAGCAAAAAGAAATCAGTGGAATTAATAAATTGAAGGTCATACCTCAGAGGCATTTGTCAAGGACACCTCTTGGGGAGTACACTGACGATCTTGAAGCTGAGAGTCAAATGGGTAACAGAGCGGAGGCATTAAAGGTCCAGACTGATTATAATAATTGTATTTGTCAAAGGGGGATGGATTTGCGTCTGCAAAGGTGTATATGTACGTATTGACAACATTTACAATATCATTGATCACTTGTTTGCTCTGAACGAGTGTTTTATTTGTGGTACTTTGATCAACGCAAGGAAGTATGCTGCTAAGAGCAGTCACTGCATGAGGATGTTCTACCCATTCTTCCATAGCCACACAGGTATCCGAAATTGCGCTGTCATCAGTAAAAAGAAAATTTCACATCAGCTATCAGATAATTCCATATGCACCCTAAAGGAAATTTCTGACTAAAAAGAAGAATCAAACTCAAAATCTTACTTGTTAAGGATTAAAAAAACTCCACAAAGAATGAATGTAATTGACACTAGTAACCATCCGCTCACAACAAATCTGAAACAATGTACATATTAAATTAGATATAAACATAAAAAACTTATAACTGACACTTATGAATTAGTATAATAAAAAAAGATAGAAAACATACAAAGACTTACATAAGAATAGAATGAGGATGGCGGAGGATTGACAGGACTGAAACAAAAAGAATATCCGCAAATAAGAAATAAATTTATGAAAAATCAAATCCAAAGTATAAATCAATAGGTGTTTCCAAAATACATACAAAAACCAAGCAAAGCCAGAATAAGCATCACTGCAGCCACGCTGATCAATGCCGATCGCCTGGAGAATAAATTGAAATCCATCCATGAAATCATAAGAATCAACACAATTACCAAGTGAGGTAATAAAAAACAATGTAAGGATGATTGATACATACACAGTATTGAAAACATTTTTAATTTTTCCAGCATTTTCAGTTGTCTTTTGTCCCAGGGTATCAGCTGCATTATTTAGATCTACATTTAACTTGTCAATATCATCCAGGACATTAGAGGGAAGAAATACATGAGCCACACTGGTCTTCTTTGCAAGGGTCAGATACTCTGTGACATTTCTCAATATTTGCACAGTGTAATCTGATTGGTTTACAACATATTTCAAGGTACTCAAAGCTTCATCATGAAATTCATCTTGACCAACAGATAAGAGAATGCATCCAACCCTGAATAATAATAATAAAAAGCTTAGGTGCTGTCCAGGAAGAAAGAATCAAAAGTATCACGACAACAAATAAAACAAAGATGAATTGCATTAACATGCTAATTTATTTAGCTAAAATAAACCAACACATAACAAACCTAAAACTTGTAGGGACATGGCTAAAACTTCAATTGTACGTGCCATGGCCAAGAAGTTACAAATATAAAGAACATTGAATTCACAAACTCAAACGATAAAGTTCTTTTCTTTTTGAGTAACCAAAAAACTTGAAAAATGATCAAACAGTTCCACACAATACTACTTGCTCATTTCATGTGACATCTTTAGCTAGCAATGCATCCCTCTTGTCCAAACCAAAATAAACTTTGAAAAAAGGCCTTTCAAGGGCAAGGACAAGCTAATATGCATTACTAATCAGCCCATCAAAACTAAAGAAATCCAACACCATTCTTTTAAGCAACGAGAAAGGCAAATGCTCATCAATTTCTAAATCCTAAAATATGGAGAAAAGGAAAAACAGTAATCGGCAAAATTTTGCTTCTCTGTGACACAATACTACTAACCACAAAGACAATAACTATAATGCAAAACTGATAAAGTATCAAGCTTCTTACCCTGCAACACATGTGAATACTATAAGCATTATGAGACAAATCTTCTGAGATCTTTCAGATCCTTTGCCTTTACTTTTCGCTCTCCACCGGCAACAGCAGTAACGTATAGAAAAGGCCAACCCGAATGAGAAAAACCACAGGACAGCCAAAATAAAACCGGCAGCACCTGTGAAACCTACAGACTGTAGACAACAGAAAAAAAACAATTAACAACTAAACCAACAAAAAGAAGTCAATTTGAAGCTTTAACAAAGAACAATAATTAATTCAGATTCATCACTCAACTACTGCCCCATGTTAATGGTAAGTAAACTGTCTTATCTTTATTATACTAAAACCTAATTTCCCAGCTAGTGTCCTCACAAGCCCCTGTGAAGAAAAAACTTTCTATATTTTTATTCAATCTTACCTAACCTAAGAAACTTAATCATTCTTTTCCACCATATTTTAAGTGACTAGAATCTGAAAATACATCAAATTTCTATTGACCTGAAATCAAGAACTAAAATCATAATCTAGGGGTAAAAAGGACCTACAGCCCAGTAATGGCGATTAGTGATATCCCAACCATCTCTGTAATGCTTAAACCCTCGAAGAATGTCAGGCCGATTAGTCCTTTTGGCTGCCAACAAAAGCTTATGATCATCAGAAGGCCCTGGTGCTTCTGCACCAATAGAAGGCGCTGATATTCCATTTCTCCATGACCCCAAATTCTCCCCTCCTGCAACAAAATCAGATTACATTATATCAAAAAGACTAATAAACCTCTAAACACGGAACAATAAAATGATAGAAACCCCCCAAAGAACAATAACCATATAATTGAAAATCTAGTTCTATAATTTATATTAAAAAAAATTCTCTCTTTCCATATCCGGAATAAAGACATTGACAAAATGATAACAAAATTATGACACAAGCAAATCAACACAGTAACAGAATATATTATCAAGAAAATCAACACAGTAACAGAATATATTATCAATTCCATCGATCGACCGACCTAAAATAAAGTTGAGACGATCTTTAGTTGATTCGTCATTTTGAGGAAGAGATGAAACAGGGCAACAGAACAAAGTAACAAGAACCAAAACAATGAGATGAAGACTAAATCTTCCGAGCACGAAATTCTTCATCTTTACAAAGAAAATCTCACCACCGTAAAGAATAAAAAAAAACCCATTAACAAGAATCTTGAACACAAACACACACACACACACTGTCTCTCTTTCTCTCTCAAACCCAATCCAAGCTGCTGAAGAAAAGAATCAAAGAAAAGAACAGGGGAAGAAGAGAGTGTTTTAGAGTGACAGTATCATTTACTGAATGGGGTCTCTCTCTTTCTTATAAAGCCATGGAAGGAAATATTAGGAAGAGAGAGAAAATGGACCCTGATTTGCAGCAGAAAAAGGTGAGTCTCACATGGGGAAGAAGAGAAGTAATAAAAAGGCGGGTCTCATTAGTATTAGCAAAAACCTCTGCTTATTGCCTAATGCTTCTGCGCCTTTTTTTTTTGGGCAAAGCCTAATGCTTCTAATTAGTGTTAGATTTAGTACAGTATATTAAGTAAAGCATTTGTTTTTTAGCGCTTTTTAACTTTTTAATTAATTAGTACTAATATAATAAACATTATACTAAAAAAATTAATATTATTATTTGGTAAAATATCTTTATTTTTTATTGGGTTATTATTTTATTGCGTTAGGTGATATCATCATAACTAATTTTGTTAAAATTTTCCCATAAAGAACATGATTTAGATTCTTGAACACCATATATTACTCCATCCCATATTAGGTCATTTTTAATACTATAAAATTCAAACATGTATAATAATATAATCAAACTAATCAATTTTCTTGAAAAAATTAGGTTACAAATTAGAGGCTTATTTTTTAATAGATTATATTTTAGTTTATAATTAGTGGATTACATTATTCTATTTAAACTATTAATAATTTTGAGTAAATTTTATTTTTAAAATCAGCCCATTTTCTAAATATCGATACTGATTAATTTAAATTTTAGGTATGTAAAAATAAATTAAGGGTTATAATCTAAATTTTTTTCCTGATTTACGTTTCCTTTTCAGATTTTAGTATTACAGTATGTTTTTACCAAATGGGCAATTATATTCTATTACTAGTATTTAAATTTCTATAAATTAGGAAAAATTGTTAATTTAAAAGGGAACTGAAAAAAAAAAGGAATTATGTCAAAAAATAAAAATCAGAAATTGATTTTTTTTTTTGGGTGTTTTGACTTTGAGTGTTGTCTTGTGTCATTAAAGGCTGATTAATTGCCAAAATAAAGGTTGCCACTTGCTTGTTAAAAGGGTTAAAACGTGTTTTGCGATAGTGAGATTTTGGCAATTACGGTTAGGTGCACCGCAAGTATCGTGTTACTCTCAAATCGTTAAGAAAGTAATTTATTCTGAAGTTGGGGCCTACATAAAACTTGGTCATGTGGATTTGATTGGGACTTCCTTGTCATATCAGATCCGATGGTCGCTGTTCTTTGATTTTACTTTTAACTTTTCTCTTACCATTTATTAGATAATTAAATTAAATAATAAAGTAAACTACGTTTAGTATTTTAATAAAAGTTATTATTACTAGTTATTTTTTATATTTTATAAAATAATTATTATATTTTTCTCTTCAAAAAAATTATTATATATTTTTATTTATATTAGTTATTTTTTTCCAAAATATTACTTATTTTATTATTTTTAATAAAATATTTTATTTAAATTGAAAATTTATAATTTAATTTAAAACTAGTTATTTTATATTTTAAAAATTAACGACATCCAAAATTGGGGAAAAAAAATTGGGGAGAATTATTTTATATTCCTTAAAATTTAAGCTAACCTATTTTCAGTTACTCAATGTTGAAAATTAGTCTTTAAATTTCCTATGTTATTGAAAAATTGGATCATAGAGTGTTTTTGTCCATTTTTTTCAAGTTGTTAAAATTTACTATAGCCCTTAAACTCCTTCCATTTCCTTTTTTTCAATAGTATCTTTTTAATAGAATTGATGGACTTTTTTTTATTTTTAATAATTTTTTGTTTTAAAAAGAGTTATTTTTATTTTTTATTAGTGTTATTGATTTTCTATATATGAAAGTTTTTTTTTCATAGGAGTTTTTTTTTTCTTTTTATAAAATTTTAATTTGTTGCAAAGAATTTCAAGAAAAAATATAAAATTGATTTTAAAGATGATTTTGATTTTAATTATTATCATCATGTTAGATTTATCGAAAGAATCAAGTATTGAAGGACTCAATATTATCATAAAAAAATTCAAATAGTAAAATCCACCAATAAAAAATTATAAATTCAAGTTAAATATCAAATTTTAACTTGTATAAATATAATTTTCGATTTATACTAATATGTATGGATTGTATTTTAATTTTTATGTATAAAAAAAATTAATTTCTGTCTGTAGTGCGATGTAATATTTTGTTTAAAATAGGTGGTATAATTACAAAACAGAGAAAAAAGAAGTCAATTTGTATAGGCACGGCGAATGTGGGAAATGGGCTCCACAAAGAAAGACATTGCATGAAAAGAAGCGCCACCGTTTGCACTACTCCCGCGTATATATAATTGACCCGCTTCGTTACATTTACACACACGTTGCTCTTTTTCATGCAACCAAGCAAGTTCCATTGTCGTTTTAAGAAAATGATTTTTCCGTGTGCAACTTATTTATTTGTACATTAATAATTCTTCATATTTGCTCAACACATCACCAAAACTGAAGTTACAACTTTCAACTAATTAAATAAAATAAATTAAAATTAACGTATATACCAATCTGTTTAATGTATATGAAATAGAAATTGGCTGATATGCATGTTTGTAGTGAAGTGGTTAGGATACCCATTAAGAATGAATTATTGTAATGCCAATTATATATGCAAGCTAAATAAATTTGAACCCATGGGAGGGACGTTTGCTCTAGTGGAAAGTATGTTCACCCAGTGCTTTGTCGATTACTTTTATTTATTTGCTATAATAGAAAAATGTATAGATTTTCTGGAAAAATGTCTCTAATGCAATCTTCCATTTATAATATGAAGCTGATGTGTCAAGAAAGAAAAATAGACATTTTTTAGTTTGCCATCTATTTTTGAAAGATCTGTTAAAGGATATTTACAATTAATACTATTTTTTATTAGTTAAGTATTTAATTGTGGGTTCACACAAATAAAAAATAAATAAATAGAATAAAAGGTGTTGCATATTTTAAATTTCAACCTCTATTAATAAATATTTAGCTAAATCACTCTACACATTTCTATTTCACTTGACATATCAACATCAATCCATATTTCTATTAGAGTTGCTCTAACCGTAATAATATAATTTCTATTTTAGGATTTTCTAAAAATGTAATAACTCCTCAGATGACGCATATGAATTCGGTCGTTTAGGTTGGGTTGAAATACAGGACAACTCAAACTGCGTGGGGTTTGGAGATAATATTAAGATGTGGGAATCCATATTATTATTAGTGTTATTATTATTAGTTACTAGAAGAATCCAAATAAGATGGGTGTCCTCCTGCCAGATGCAATCATATACTACTATGCGATATGTTTTACCATCCGTTTTAGATTTGAAGAAGGCGGATTTCAATGTGAATTTTATTTAAGAACAAATTTTTTTACCAAATTAAGTTTCAAGAAAATATTATTATATAATTATTCCATCTTTTTTCTCTTTCGGATCAAAGCCGAGTTAATCAACTTACCGATAGCTTAGATTGTAAATGCGAGGAGCGAACCAAGTTTGCACAAACTATAGAGTATTATTTCCGTTATACTTAAATTAAATAAAATTAGTATAATAAATAAGGGTATAATTATTAAAGCAGAAGAAAAATGCTACTTCCCTAAATATTGAAATTTGTTGTGCTACTTTTTAAAATAAAAATATAAAATATGCTATTTCTTATAATTTTCCAATATGCATTACTTATTAGTTTTAAACTTTTATTCTTATTGAAAAATGCAATTGTTTTTTTGACAATTTTAGATCGTAGGAGGATTCGATTGTTGGATATTTTGAGTAAAATAATTTAACGGAAAAAATTGTGTTTTGAATAATATAAAATATGTCATTGTATTCTACGCAATTAGAGTTTTTCAACGATATATTATATGCTGAAAATAAATTAAAAGTGAATGAGAAATTGAAACTCAAAAGTGAGCTTATAATCAATATTGGATGGAATAAATACTACATTGTTAATTTGCACCCGCACGACGTGAGCAATGTAAATGTCGAAAAATTATAGTAGTAAATAAAATTTAAGGCACTACGAATATACATTAATTTTATTTATACTCAGAATTTTCCATCTAGAATGTTAATTTCGGTTTAATTACTGAATCGAAATAATTCTCATTAATTACCTAATTATTTTTATTGTGGTAAAAATTAATCCAACCTTATCTTTTAATTTGGCAACTATTTTAGTCAATAATAGAATCCACATCAAAGCTTTGTCAAACAAAATTGAAAACTTTACTTTGAAATTTATCAACTTAAGTTGAATTTTGTTTGATAGTGAGACCCACTTAAGTTGAAATTTATTTGATAGTGGGACCCATATCAAAGTTTTGTCAAATAAATTTCAATACGATGTTTCCTAATCTGCCTATAAAACAAACATGTTTTCATTTTGTTTAGTGCTACGAAAATCTACTTAAAAATATTGGCTTTCATTCTCTTTATAAAAAAAATTATTTCTTTCAATTTTTGTTCCATAGGCTATTAGTCTAGATTTCGGTGATAATTCTACACACGGTTCGGTTCGTTAACGTAACCGTTGTATCATGGGAGACGATTGTCATACGCGGACAAATTTCGTCTTAAGGAAACTATTCATTCATATTTCGGTTATTTTTCTTTTACTCAAATTTCTTAGTTAAAGTTTAATATATTTATTTTATAATTACAGTTTACATATTTAATTTATTTATATTATATAATTTTGTTATTTACTATCCTTTGTAATTTTTTATTAATAAATTCATATTTCTTCGGCGGATCTAACTTCGATTTTAAAAGACAAATAAAGAGTGTGGGACGGTGCTGTCCTTCGAAAATTAGGTTACAAAAAGACTTTAAAACCTAATTTTGATGAAGAAATGAGTGACACAGCAGAAAGGAAATTTCCTCTACTTGCATTCACAACTTTTTCTATCCTGTCATTTTCATTATTGCTTTGGCCTAATTATGAGTACTATATGTATTATTCTTTTCAATTAAAGCACATAAATATGATTAAGATCTAATTAGTCAATTATTAATTATGATTCCACTCTTACTATATCTTATATTGTAAGAAACCGAATGCATATAGTAGTCTTTTTGATCAAAATAAAAAAGATAAAACACATCAAGACATAACTTAATGGTAAGTGCATTTATAATCTAGGAAATAAATTAGGTTTTGAATTCCGCACCTTCAATTTTCAAAAAAGAAATGACAAATTTAAATTGCAAACTTGTTGTATTATATCAGTTGAATTTAAAATCAAACAAAACGAGTTATTGAAAAAACTGAATCAAATTAATATTGATTCAATATTTGGTTTTTGCTAACATTTTGGCTGACTCGTTTTTTTTTTCAAAATTTTTATTATTTTGATTATGTCAAAACTAAATTAATTAAAGAAAAAAAGATTTTTTTTATTGAAAACTTAAAATCAAATAGTTTTTAAAAAGGGAGTTGTTATTTCCAGAGCAACATTTGTTAATGCCAGAGCAAACAATGAAGAAATAAAAGAGTAATTGCTCTGAAATTAACAATTATTGTTCTGGAAATAACAATTTCCTTTAAAAAAAGTAAACCATTTGATTGGTTCAATTATAGCCATTAATGAAAAAAAAAAAAAAGAAATGCATATTAATCATTCTATTTATCATAAAAATTGTAGGACTGATGTCTCAAGTTCGATTTTTACCAACCACGTTGTTTGCATCTAATTTAGTTTATATAGAAAAGTTATCAATTATTATGCAGTTCATAATATGATTAACTGTCTTTATATATATACTCTCCTTTGTTAAATAACCGTATATCATATAATATTTATCTTACTTTTGTACAGCTATTTGTTGTTTATCGAAACACTTAAAGATAGAATCAAATTCATATTTGTATTCATATATATGTACAGCTTCGGGAATAAGAAAAAACAACTTCTCCTCTTCTTCTATTTGCTGAGTTTCCATATCCTTTTCACTTTGTCCGCAAGTAGGATTTTCCCTTTTCCCTATATCTGCAACTGCAAGTAGAATTTTCCTATTTTCCTTTTTCTCTATAGCGATTATATATATATATATATATATAAAGGAAAATCCTACTTGCGGACGAAGTGAAAAGGAGAGCATTTGCCTTTACAACATTCAATCTCACTCACACAACAGCTGTTTTCACTTTTATGCATTTGCTTTTTAATCCCCAATGACAAAGTCCAAAACAGGAAGAAGGGTAATTGTTCATTTCCGCCCCTGAACATGTCTCCATAATGCAATTTAGCAAGGGACTTTTACATTTTGAAGTCCAAATTTTTATAAATACCTAATTTTAAAAATGAAAAAAAAATAGCTAATTAGACTATTCCACATTTTAAAAATAAAAAACAAACAAAATACTATAATTTTGCCAAGAATAGCCACTTTTATTAAATCCAATCCAATCTCAATCTCACCACATTCTCCTCCTAGCAACATGATGCGGTGTTATTTTTATTAGTTTTTAGGATGTTAGTTTTGTTCTATTTTCTTTTTGTGTTTTTGATTAATTGTTTTGTTTATTGTGTTTTAGTTTGCTCTGTGTGTTTTGGATTCTTTTGCTGGATTTACAAGCTATGGAGATTGGAGAAAGGTCGGAAGGAATTGAGAGTTGGAAAGCTCAAGCATGAAGTTTTGCAAAGTTCCGTGGAAAGTTGCTGGATTTTTTTTTCTTTACCCGTTTTGGCCGAATTAAATTTTCTATTCGAATTACCCGTTTAACCGAATTATATATTTATTCCAAATTACCCGAATTAACTGACTTAAATTTTCTTTTGCCGAATTAAAATACAGTAATTAACCGATTTTGCCGAATTAGCTAAATTAAAAATTAACATTTTTAAACTAAATATTCTACTTCTCAATTCATCTACAAAATAAATAGTCAATTAAATTAAAACAAGCATCAATACTTGTCCCAAAATGATCAAAGAGTTTAATATGGATAATAAATTACATAAAATGTATGATGAACACCTTAAAACAACTTCATTTTGGCTCTTTCAAAATGACGGCGTTTTGTTATTCGGCCAGAACGGGTAATTCGGTTAAAATGTGTGTTACCCGATTATGATTGAATTACCCAAATAATTTATCCGTTTTACCCGAATTATCCGTTTAAATTTTCTTATCCGAACCGTTTTGACCGTTTTACCCGAATTATCCGTTTTAGCCAAACCATTTGCACACCCCTAGAGCTAAGTATGGGCAGAAGCTGTCTATGAGGATTATCACATTCTGCCGTGAGGATTCCTTGAGCTATAAGGAAATCTAAATTTCATAATTCAATTAGGAGTTTTATTTTATTTCATTTTCTAATTAGATTATGATTTGATACTCCATTTAAATAGGCTTGTCCCATTATCGTGTAAGGTATTTTACGA
>CATIWJ010213429.1:0-11136 GCA_949640765.1 Croton laevigatus | reverse complement strand
AATCTCAATTTGATAAAATAAAAATAAAAAAATCACTATTATTATGTTAAACATAAAATTCATAGTGGCGTTTCTTTTAAACATTAAAATAATAATACACTACAAATTCTTAGTTCTTTAAACATAAAATATAATTTATCGCAAATTATACAGTATGCATAATATTATTTTGATTCATTTTCATAATTTTTATTTAAATCTAAATTAATTTAAATTAAATTATGTTCTTCTATATTTCTAAATTTGAAAGACTTGGGTTCTTATATGGTTAATTCAGTGGCTATGTAGGTGTCATGCAGTATTTAGACGTCTTATTTATCTGCATAAATAAAACCTAAATTTTATATCTTTAAGAGATTTGTTGTAATCATGCGACAAACTTCTTTTTGTTTGGTGAATTGCATTATAATTGCATATTTCACGATCCAAAGATACACAATTTTTAATTTGTATCATTTCTAAGCTTGAATTTGTTTATGGTGTGAAGGAATGAGCAATAACACCAATGGAAGCATGTGAAGGATTTGGTCCTTTTGAACTGCAGAATAGAAAATTTCAGATTCGAGGGACTTGCGTTCTCAAATTGTAAGAACTCATATCGGATAATGATTGAGATGTGATATGATATATAAGTTAGATCTTCTAACTACTTAGTCAACTTGAGTTGATCATTTTAGGCCATTGGATTTGGGCTTAAATAGTTGACGAAGGCCAATTAGGTGGATCTAGGGCTGTAAACGAGCCAAGCTGCTCGCGAGTGATTCGGTGCTCAACTCGTTAAATGCTCGTTCGAGTTCATTTGACAGTTAAACGAACCGAGCTTAATCAAGCTCGTCAAGTAAACAAGCCGAGCTTGAGTATGTCTCACGAACAAACGAGTCACTTGCGAACATGTTTCATTTAGCTCTAAATGAGCATATTCGCGAGCATGCTCGCAAGGGGCTTGCAAACACCCACACACACACACACACACACATATATATACATATATAACCCTAACCTAATTTTCCTCAGCAAACCCTTCCCCTCTCTCTCTGAATGCACTCCCTTCCCCTGTTTCCTTTTCTTTTGTTACCCATCATCCAGATCATCTCCTTCACCTTCACTTTAGCAACTTTAATTGAACATCAGCTTCTTCCTAACCTAACTGCATCAATCATGTAACACCCTTTCTAGGCCTACGAATGAGACTAGAAGAAGCTTACTTCCATGGCTTAGAGCCGATTAACCTATATATATATATATATGCAATTCATAACAATAGCACTTCAATATCACCACCGTTATAACCTCCTCCTCATCTTAGTCATTCATACACTCCTTTAGGTCCTAATTTGTCCGTTGGTTACTTCCAACATACTAGGAGCTAACTTGGAACCCAAACCCTAATCATTGACGCCTAACCTTATTTGAAATTCCTAAATATTTACACTTCGAGGAGTGACAGTAAGTTTGGATCAGGCTTATGACCTCTTTGGTTCAATTTCTAGGGAGGTCGCTTGAGACATCTTCGTCTTGGAATCGTGGAGAGGTTGAAGAGGTCAGCTGGGCAACCTCTCTACTGGATAAATAGCAACCTTCTTGTGGACCAACTATAGGTGCCCTAACTAGATTCTGCTGTAGGTCCCTTGAGAAGGTAGGGAGGCTTACAGGAATGTATACTCGTATGGCCTCAGGTAAAAGTCTTTCAAATCAGAAATTGCCTTGAATATACTATCCATATCCTTTAGAGGTGAAGAAGTATATTTAAAGGTTTCTTTTGGAAAGTTTCTTAGGTAAGTTTACTAATATAGAAAAAAATTTAACTATGTAATTTTTGTAAAAAAAATATGGTAAAAGTGGAAACATATTTTTAAATTATTGGTATAAAGAAGTTAAAAGTAAAACTGAATATTTTGGATATGTAGATAATATTATAATTATTAGATTTTAATGGAATTTTTAAAAGATATAGGTACCATTATATAAGTGTGAAAAATTATAGAACAAACTTATTTGAAAATAAGTATAAAGTCTATGGACATATGTAGAATATTGAAATTAGTGGAAAATATTTAAAATGGTTCCATATGTGACGTAGGAATTATTTTTAGCCATTAGATTGAATATTATATAAATAATGATGGCCAGTGATTCATGAAACATATTTATTAATGGAAGAAGAAGAAGAACTATAATTAGATTAAAACATTGCTTGTCAAAAAAAAAAAAAAAAAAAGAGATTAAAATATTGTATAATCTATAAAACTCTTCTTTCTACTTCATTTCTTCTTGGCCAACCCTAACTCTTTCTTCCACCATTTTTATTTCATGAAATGGAAAATTCAAGGGTATTATACACCGAAAGAAAGCTCTCAATTAGTAGATTAATATTTTCAAGTTGGTTTCGAAGGATTCTTGCTAATTTGGAAGAAAAGGAAGTTTATGTGAATAGTGACTAAAGATATGTAAAATTGATAGTTTTCATATTTGATTTATGATTATTGATGAGACTATTAGAAGTGATTTTATGGTATTAGATTTTATTTTAGAAGTATATTCATGAATATAAAGATTTTGACATAAACTTGAAACTTACTTATTATGAAAACTAGTGAGTAAAAGGGAGATTAAGCTTTGATTAAAAGGTGTTATGGAAGTGGAATCATTTGGTATATATTAAGACAAAAACATGGTATTTCATCCATAAGATTTCCTTTAGTTTTTGATACTTTGTTTTATGGAAACTATGATAGTTGCATGATAAGTTTCGAATATAGTTGCATGATGAGTTTCGAATATGTTGTGACGTGTTATGTGAATATAGGTTTTAATTTAAATGAAAGAAAATAAGGGATATTTTGGTTTAGCAGTTTCAGGTAGCTGATAATTGTTGCGAATAGCTGGAAGCTGATGAATAGTGGGTATTTGGTAAAAATATAGTAAATTGTTGCTGTTATTATTTAAAATGACCAACAGGGACATATTTTCAAACAAATTCGAATTTAAAAATTTTGAATTAAAAATATATTTCTAATAAATATTAAAAATATAAAAATAAAACTAAAAATAATTAAAATATTAGTAATTCTTAAACTCTCATAATTATCGAGTACCAAACTATAAAATTATATTATCAAAAATTGTAGGATGTGAGCAAAGATCATTTTAAATAATAATAATAATAATATTATTATTATTATTATAAAAGTAGAGTAATGAAACATTTGGAAAAAAAGAGTATTAAATGATTTAGCTAATTATTAATTTTAGGTTATTCATGTCTCTTAATAAAAAATATATAGAGCTGTTCGTGAAAAGTTTCATCCACAAACTGTTGGAATTAGCAGCAATTTTGGAATTCTAACAGCTATCAGCTCTTAAAAAATTCTTTTACCAAACACTTAAGAAGCAGCTGTTGAGTGAGTATTAGCTATCAGCTCCTCCCAACCTCTAAACTAAATAACTCCTAAATTATGGTATGTGTAGGGGTAGTTTGGTCATTTCAATTATTGAATTTGATTTAATGGGTGAAAATGTGATTTTAGCCAAAACACAGGAATCTTACAATATGTTATAGTAAGTTAGGACAAATTTTAGGGACATAAAAGTAATTATCTTTTAAAATTAGTTAAATGTAATTAAAGTTTTATTAGTTAAATAAAAACTTCAAAGTGAAAATTGGAGTGAAGGGCCGGACCTCAAAGACTAATTTTGTAAACCACAAGAACCTTTTAATATAGTAGCCAAATCATATGTATCTAATAGTAAGTTAGGTCAAAACTTAAAGATATATGTATCTCTCTTATAATTATTCCTTTGAAAAAAAAAAAAATCTCCCTTATATATTTCAGCAATTCAATTTAATAACTATAATTTTTCACTAATGATAATTTTTATATTTTTAAAACCAACAACCAAACTATTAATTTAAAAAATTATAAATTTAAATTTTAGTTTAACTATTCCATATAATTTTTTCAATTGAGTAATAAATAATTAATTTAAAATGAATTACATAGACTAATTTATTATTGAGGTATAGCGAGTTTTTTTTTTTTTTTTTGAAAGAGACTCTACGGAGTTAAAATGAAAAAAAAATGCACATATTAAATATTATAGGTGAAATTAGAGATTAAATTGAATAAAAAAAATGAAAAATGGACAAATTAAATATTAGAGGTGAAATTAGAGATTAAATTGAATATTTTAGTTAGAAATTAACTAAAATTACCCACAAATAAGATTAAATTTATTGTTTGTTAATTTTTTTATTGAGGTGATTTTCTTACAAAATTTTAAATTGAGTTGTGACAAATTGCAATGAAATTATTATAAATAATTTGCCTTTTTCAAAACCTTATTAAATGACTAAAACTTGGAAGTTTCGTAAATTTCTTGCAAATTTTGTTGACCACCATTATTTATTATTTCTCATCCTTGACCGGACCGTAGTCAGTCAGCCAATATTGCAAAAACTAACATGCTCCTAAAATTAAAATGCAAATAGTAATATTTGTTAATTTTTTAATATTTATTTTTAGTAAATACTATATTTTTCAAAATATTAAATAAATTTCAATTTTTTGAATTGTCAAGTAAATATAATATTTTAGTTATTGACAATTATGCATATTAACTTATATCAAATGGGTTTGTATTGTCAACAAGAACGAAGATGGTGGGCTGCAGATTTAATTATTGAATTTGATTTAATGGGTGAAAATGTGATTTTAGCTAAAACTCAGGAATCTTACAATAAGTTATGTCAAATTTTAGGGACCTAAAAGTAATTATCATTTAAAGTTAGTTAAATGTAATTAAAATTTTCTTAATAAAAACGTGAAAGAAAAAAATTAGAGTGAAGAGAAGATCTTAAAACCTAATTTTGTAAACTATAAGAACTTTTTGAATATAGTAACCAAATCATATGACAAATTAAAAAATGGACACTTTAAATATTATAGGTGAAATTAGAGATTAAATTGGATAAAAAAATAAAAAAAATGGACAAATTAAATGTTAGAGGTGAAACTAGAGATTAAATTGAATATTTAGTTAGAAATTAACTAAAATTACTCACAAATAAGATTATGAATAATTATATAATAGAATACTTTCGTAACAAACCAATAAAATTAAAACACGTTTCATTAATTTTAAGAAAAGTAATAAATGTATGTATAAAATATACTTAATTTATGTGTCCATTAATATAGTTATTTATTATTTTTCTTAAAATAATTCAAATTAATGCTACGTGTTTTAATTTATTGGTTTATTACGACACGTCATCATTATATAATTATTTTAGATTTATTGTTTGTTAATTTTTTTTTATTAAAGTGATTTTCTTACAAAATTTTAAATTGAGTTGTTACAAATTGCAATGAGATTATTATAAATAATTTGCCTTTTCCAAAACTTTATTAAATGAATAAACTTTGAAGTTTCCTAAATTTCTTGCAAATTTTGTTGACCAACTTGTCCTTTATTTATTATTTCTCATCCTTGACTGAACCGTAGTCAGCCAGCGTATTAGCCCATCAGTTGGAATCTCATTTGTACGGTCTACACTTTTACCTTAAGAGAAATGGTAATAAATAATTTTTTATACTTATTTTTAGTACAATATCATGTATTTTAAAATATTATGTAAATATTTATCTGATTAAAAAAGATGTATTTACTTATAACATGTAAATATAAAATAAAAAATAATATTTAGCTAATATTTCAAATTTGTAGACATTTAATTTTAAAAAGTTACAAAAAATAATAGTATTTTTTAAGTTGCTTTTAAAATTAAAATGAAAATAATTATAGAGATTAATTTTTAATATTTATTTTTATTAAATATTATTTTTCAAAAATATTAAATAAATTTCAATTTTTTGAATTGTCAAGTAAATATAATATTTTAATTATTGATAATTATGCATATTAACTTAGAAATTAGATGAATCTCATATTTTCCTCCATTCACAGCTAGTGGTTGAGAGAGAATTAATTTCAATGAACACGAAAAAAACTTATATATCAAATATTGTGAACTGTAAGATAAAAAAAATTGACACTTAGCTAATATTTAAAACCCATTTACATCTTGTTAAATATAATCATAAAAAAGTATACTTCATTTAACTTAATGGTAACCTGATTTTAAAAGTTCTCGATTTTTTTTTTTCAGAACAAACCGTTGAATTATATATATATTAAATGTCAATATTAAAAGTAGTAGCTCGTAATTTATAAAATTTAATTATATATTATAAATTAGATACACAATAACTTTTAGCATTAATAAATACATTTACGACCAAAGCAATATATCAAAATTCAAATCCGCCTCTAATTTCAAAATATATATTGTTAAATTTGACGAACTTTTGATGCTGCTTATGACGTTGCTTATGACGCTACTTATTCAATGGATGGTTTATAAACCAATGGGTGGTTTAGAAGAAAAGAGTAAAGAAATAGGAAATAGAGAACTCTCCATTTCTAGGTGGGCTCTTAAATTAATTGTATTTATATATTTCTCGTTTTTTTTTCTTTTTTGATGAGCACAAAAATTTGGTGCGGTCCGCGGGTTCACTACATTCCAAAAGCCAGCACACGTTTTGTTTGGGCTAAATTTGGTGATTAAATATGTTTGTCCGGGCAAATTGTAAATAAAGAAGAAATCAGGGGTGTTTTTGTAAAAAATGGGGCACTTGTTGCTTCTGGATGGAATCAAATCTTAAGTAGACCTCCAAGCCAACCATTACATCATTTTTGGGAAGAAGACACAAAAACTTTTCCTCTCTGGTTGGTTACTGAAGAAGAAGAAGAGTCATAAAATCAACTTGAAAGAAGTCTCCCAGGCCAGAGGAGCTTCTGCTTACGGTACGAAAATGGTACATAATTCTTAAATCTCCATTACTTGTGATTTTTCTGTCTAATTCAAGAAAAATCGGTTCTTTTTTGGTTTGTTTTGATTTGACTTTCTATTGTTTTGAAGATTCTAAAAGCATGGGTTGTTGGTAAAATTCTTATAAACTGGGCTCTATAACCAATTTGAGAGCTTTATTTATTTTATCTGCTAATGGGTTTAATTCATCAGTTTTAAGGTTTTCCTTTTCGGTTGTTTTATGAAAGTAACTATTCTGTTGATTAAGAGATTAATTCGATTTCTTTTAGATAGAGCTCATAGCTTTTTGCTAGGAAATCACAGAATTTTTAATATTTCTTTTTGTATATTTCTCTAAAATATTGACATCTATAAATGCTAGAAGGGGCGAATTGATGCTTTGGCATCTGGGATAATTTTGATGTGCTTGTTATTCTTTTCTATTGTCGGTTTGCCCATTACAAGTGCTTTTTAGCCTTAAAGGGGCTTTTTCATTTTTACTGGGGAGCTTTCTGTGTTTATAATACTTTTGAAATTTGGGGATCAAGGAATTATATATGACAGTTGATTCTAAGAATTGTTTGTTTGGACGGTTTGATGATATGGTATTAAGTAAGTTGCTCATATTCTTCATTTTATTTTTGGACGGTGGGTCAGTAAGTACCCTATAATTAATGGTGATTGCTGATTTAGTCTTCTAAGATATTTTGTTTATGGAGAAAAAATTTCTGTTCTCTCTCTTTCCTCAATATAGGAAAAGAAAATGATTCTTTGTATTACGAGTCTTTCTTTCTTGTACATATCTGGCTCAGAATGATCATTATTACCTTTTTTCTGGTATGTTACTGGTTTAATTTGCATCCTCTCAATTGCTTAATAGCAACCTAACGAAATCTGTGGCATAATCCGGCCTTTAGAGGGTTTTGTACCGTTCTTGCATTTTCAGTCCACGTTGACGGTTGTTTATATGTATGTGCATGTGTGCATATAACTAATATGAATGTGTTGCGTCTCTTTAATTCTATATAATTTTTTCTTTTGTTTGCAGATAAGAATGCTCTTCTACTTTGCTGAATATAGTAGTGGCAGCGCCTCGTAAACTTTTGGGCACGCATCAAACCGTATTGGCTGAGTGATTGCGTGTAACTTTTTGATTTAGTTTCTTTATCAAGTGAAGCAAACAATTCTCCTTGAAGAGGTTACTATTTTCATCTCTTCTATATTGAGAGGGTCAAGTCAATCAGAGGCTATTTTTAGATGCAAACATCCCAGAAACACCGAAATTCAGCTGTTCATGGTTTTTACCGCCAATCACAAGAAATCGATCCATATGGTTTGTCTCATGCACAAATTTTAGACAATAATGCATTCTCTGATGGTGGCAGTCAAGGGACCAGCCTTTCCTTCCAATCTTACAAGGAAGAAGAATACTTCACTTTGGAATCATCCTCTGTAACTGCAGGGTTTGCCGTCTATAATTCACCTGCTGCAAGCGTCTCATCTAAAAGTCCCTTTTCACCTCAGGGTTCGCATTCCTGCTTATCAGATTCTCATCATTCTCCTGACAATACATATGGATCTCCAGTTAGTGGGTCTTCATCTGCATCAGATGATAATACACTGATGAAGCAGAAACTGAGGGAACTGGAATTTATGTTACTGGGGACTGAAGCGGACATTACAGATAACTCTGATTTCTGCTTCCACCATGCTGATCGGTTTGCAAAGTATGACTGGAACCAAATGGTACAAATGATCCCAGGATTGGATATGAAACAGCTACTCTTTGCCTGTGCTCAAACAATTGCTGATGGTGACATACCAAGAGCTGCTGGTTTAATGCATATGTTGGAGCAAATGGTGTCAGTATCTGGAGAGCCAGCACAGCGCTTGGGGGCTTATGTGCTGGAAGGGCTTAGGGCAAGGGTGGAACTCTCGGGTAGTAAAATCTACAGGGCCTTGAAGTGTGATGCTCCATTGAGTTCAGATCTGATGACCTACATGGGTATTCTCTACAAGATCTGTCCATACTGGAGGTTTGCCTACACATCTGCTAATGCTGTCATTCGGGAAGCTGTTGAACATGAGTGCATAATTCACATAATTGATTTCCAGATTGCACAGGGTACCCAGTGGATGTACTTGATTCAGTCGCTTGCAGATAGGCAAGGTGGGCCACCAGCAATTCGCATAACCGGTGTTGATGATCCACAATCAGCTCATGCTCGTGGAGGTGGGCTTCATATTGTAGGGCAGAGGCTATCAAGTTTTGCTGAGTCATGCAACGTGCAATTTGAGTTCCGTGATGCTGCCATGTCAGGTTGCGAGGTTCATCGAGAACATCTTCAAGTGCAACCCGGGGAAGCTGTAGTAGTGAATTTTCCTTACATATTGCACCACATGCCAGATGAGAGTGTAAACACTTGGAATCACAGAGACAGGCTGTTGAGGTTGGTGAAGAGTTTGTCGCCAAAGGTTGTGACCCTTGTTGAACAAGAATCCAACACTAACACTAAGCCATTCCTTCCAAGGTTTAAGGAAACTCTGGATTATTATACTGCTATGTTTGAATCAATTGATGCTGGTTCCTCTAGGGATGACAAGCAGAGGATAAATGCTGAGCAACATTGTGTCGCTCGGGACATAGTCAATATGATCGCTTGTGAAGGTGCCGATAGGGTTGAACGACACGAACTCTTTGGGAAGTGGAGGTTGAGATTTAATATGGCTGGATTTACTCAGTACCCGTTAAGTTCGTCAGTGACGGGTGCAGTCAGAGATTTACTGAAAGAATATGACAGGAACTATGGACTTCAAGAGAAGGATGGGGCCCTATACCTATGGTGGATGAAGACTGCAATGTCAACTTCTTCTGCTTGGAGGTGAAACCCAAGTAATGGTTTTCCTTCCGCATTCCACAACGTATGTAAATTTTGCTTTTCAACTTCCTTTTTTTCTCTTTACAAAATTAAGTTATCATCATCTGTAGTGATGTTTTGTACCAGTAGTAGAAGTGAGATTAGCTATATTTCTGATATTAGTGTCAACAAAATACTCATAACTCTTAGATTTTACTGTACATGTTAACATGTGGAATGAAACAAAAGATTTTCTGCATTAGTGTATTTCCTTGCACTGAAATGAATGGTTTGCCAAAAGTGTCCTTCCTTCCTTTATCACTAAAACAATAGTGGAAAATTATAAATTTATCCCTATCTTTTGTTAAAATATATTATTTTGTCCCTCGTGTTTTTTTTTTTTAACATAATTTTGTACCTCATGTTCTGCCCTTGGTTTTCAATTTTATTATATCAATTTGCCCTTCGGTTAATTAATTTCATGTTTCCATTAGTTTTGGTAAACAATTTTAGTGAAATTAGTTGTGCTCTCTCCATTCCACTTTTAAGTGTTCTTCATTTTTGCACATTTATTAAGAAAACAGTTTAGAAACATATTATAAACAAATTATAAACAAAAGGAGTATAATCCATTTAGGAGTGAAAAAATTAAAATATGTTCCTTTGTATAAACTGATTATTTCCAGACTAAAAAGCTATGCCTTTTCTTATATATCCCTATAATCTTATAGACCCCTAAAACCCTAACTAAAAACAAATTACATCTAATACAAGACAAAGGGCAAAATCGTCCTACTTTAACTAAATATATCAAAAGTCTTACTCATTTTAGAACAATCATTTGCCCTAAAATCTCAAAAATATTAAAACGGAGTTAGTATTAAATTTATTAATGAGTTTTCATGGTCTTATAGATGGATAACACTGAATGTTTCCTCTCTTGGCTTACTTTTTATCGAGGATTTCAAGAATATTTGAAGGACAGTATCCGATCTACCATAGTGTTAGGGTTTCTTGTGTTAGATTTGAATATTGTAAAATATGTATGCATCTGATGTTTGTTTGCTTGAATCTTCAAGCTTTTTGTACCCCTATGTATACATAAGTGGAAATGGGAATCTATATCATAGTAAAAAAGAAAATTCTTATATTAGCCAGGTGTTTGGAAAAAGTTTCAAACAAAAATTAATGAATTATTAATGTAATCTCAGGGTTGACAACCCATATATACCTTATTTGAGGTGTTATTCCTATTTTTTTTAATAATAATCTTAGGAAGGGTATAATTGTAATATTAGTATTTTATATTACTTTCTATTACCTTCCAACCAATTAAAGAGAGTTATAAAATATTTATTTACCTACATTCCTTTCAAACATCAAAATAGTTTATTTTATTTGTGATTG
>CATIWJ010213376.1:0-14036 GCA_949640765.1 Croton laevigatus | reverse complement strand
TAGGTGATTTCCATATGTCCACAACTTTTATTTATTCACTTGTGAAAATTGACCAAGTGAATAGTAATTTAACATATGAATAGTGTTTTGTCGATCTGCGTTTACATGTCCACTTCGTAAGATTACGTGTAATCTATTTTTTGTAAGATTAGGTCATAATTGTAATACCTACGAGGTCCAAGATATTGGGGTTACATCTTACAGGCATCATCTAATAGTTAGGTTAATTCGTGCTTTATTAAGAACGCTTCAATTTTTACTTAGTCAAATTTTAGGTCCATTCTGCGGAAATTTTGCCAGTGTTTCGGCTACGTATGGACAGTCCGTGAATAGTAATAGCGACTAAATGAATAGTCCATGCGACTATACACTAGGATCCTGCAAAAAAGTCTCACAAACACTTCAACAATCGTCCTTATACCCTCACTCCTCATATAAAAAGAAAATAAACACTTCTATATTCAACACACAACACAATCTCAACTTTTCAACATTTCCTCATTGCTGCTTATTTAATTTACTTTGCGCGCCTTTCATTAATTTGTTTATACATTCATTTATCTAATTCCAATTAAGTTAATTCTGGACTTTGTTCAATCCTAATATATAAGATTATTATTATTCATATAAATTTCAGATTTAATTAAGTTATGAATTATTTCCAATGTTAGCGTTATTCCGACTCTATTGTTCGTCGAATTCTTCTTGCGCATAGTCTAGTAACTTAGTTATATCTTTTTATTTACAAGTTCAAATGAAATTGATCTTAGTTCTCTAATTACCTAACATGCTTAGGTACAATATTATCTTCTATCATAACATCTAATTATGTTCACGACATATTCAAATCATAGTCCAAAGTTATAAGTTTAATTCTACCCTGATTCTGATTTCCAACATGCACCCCTGTCACTTTCTTAGCTATATCTCTTTCATTACTAATCTAATTAAGTTGGTTCTAATTTCTAAAGTTCACTAACAAATAGGGGAAAAATTTTGTCTTATGCCTCTATCTCAACTTATGTTATTAACTTAGTTAAATTATTAGCCAAATTTCACAATTCAGTTCTGCCTAGTCCTGATTTCAGACTTGCACCTTCTTTGGTTTTTCAAGTATATCCTTTTAGTTATTTAGTTTCTGCCCAAACTTTTTTACAGCCATAAACTAGACATATAAACCTATAACTTTCATGTTTTGCATTTCTTTAAATTCTATTTCTATCATGGTCAAATAATTTATTGAAATCTAGTCTGCCCTGTTGCCCTTACTAATCAGGACATCCTGCACGCCGGCCAGTATTCCGGCCATAACTTTCATTCTACAAGTCCAAATGGGCTGGTTCGGGTCTCTATTGTTAGCTAAGACATATACCTACAACTGCTATTCTTATGATTTTCCCAAATTTAGTCCTTAACAGACCTTAAATTTCGAAGTAAACCACCCTTTCCAGACTGCCAGCTGACAATTTCAACTCCCCCTCTTGTTTTTATTACCAAACCTATGCTACTCATCATCATCTCATGTAAGCACTAACGTTCTCATGCAAACCTTAATTTTCCCACGTTATGTTCTTTCTTCTTCCTTATTGAAGACATGAAATTGATCCTAAGCGTAAGTCTAATCATGCATTAAATTAAAATTTCTAACTAAAAACCATTGAAATTATGCTTGAAAATGAAGTTCCACATACATCTCTTCCTCCTCTTCTTTTTTGCCGTGGTCTCTTCCTCTCTTTCTCTTTCTTTTTTTTCTTTTTTTTTATCTTTCCCTTCCTTTTGGCCAGCTGCCCAGCTCAAAGCCAGCCTTCTTTACTTTTTTTTTATTTCATACTTATCTTTTAATTATATTTAATTTTAATTTCAATTCCACCTCCACCAAATCAATGGTAGATATTTGACCAACTTAACCCAATTCTTCCACCACTAACATGCCATTTGTCACATTCATATACTCCTTTATTTTCTAATCCATATCTCTTCTTTTATGATAGTTTGATCCACAGTTATTTGATTATTCCTCTAATTTCATCCTTACTCCTTTTTACGTGCATTTTTGGGAGAAACCGTGGCGCAGCGTTAAAAACGCTATGGCCCGATTAATCCCACGAATTCACTCATAAGGTCAAACATAGGCACTAATAACAACTTTCAAAACCCCATTTCCAACCTTACCCTTGTCTTTTAGAGAAATTCGATTTAGGTCTTTTTAAGGTTCTTCTTGACCTTGCTGCTGTCCTTTATTAATAACTTTTTGTATACTACTCTAAATTCAATTTCAGATCCATCCGAGCTATAAATAATATTTGGCATCATTTTTCGTCAGATCCGATCACATTGCCCGGGGTAGCCTGTGCACCGCTTATTAATTCCTTCATAACTTCGTGCATATACGCCCAAATTAGGTGGTTCTTGTTTCTACATTTAACTAACACGTAAAGAAACAACTTTTATGTTTTACACTTTTACAAATTTCACCATCTTCGGTCCAAAATTCTGGTCAATCTCAAAGGTTATGCGTAAGTCTAATTTTCGTATTTTAGCGGAATTCTCCACACATGTAATTCTGAAAACTACTGTAATTACACCACTGCGACCCATTTAACTTCAAAATCTCATATTTAACATATTATCAGGGTTTAATACCATTTTTGAAAAAATTTTATTTTAGTCCTTATCTTTCTCAGAATTTACCAAAATGCCCTTTATAGAAAATTCGTTATATCTTTTTATACGTACGTTTTCTGAAAATTCTGTTATGGGCACTACTAAGAACTTACAAAACTTTTTAGTAAATTACATTTAGGTTTATAACCTTTTCCATAATGCCCGATGGGTCCCACTGAGCTCCGTTGGCGTACCTTTGCCTTTCGGATGCGATCAGCGCCTATCTGATATCTTACAGTAATTTTTATTACCAAATTGACGTATTTAGGATTGATTTCTCATGGAGGTCACCTATCTTGACTTGTGCTGTGACATGAGCACGTTTAACTTCGGAGGTTCGACGAATTTCTCCGCGATACTTCTGAGTCCACGTGCCCAGTCTGCACCACCTTTATCTACAACTACCAAATATAATGCCTATACTCGATTATCACATTCTTTTCTTAACGATATGTGTATAATTCACATTTTTCGTTATTCCTTCCTTTTTACTTACCTTTTGTTTACCATTGGTTTACTCTTTATTTATCTTATTTATAACTTGTTTATTTTTCATTTACAATAGTTTACTATATTTATAATTGGCTTAATTATTGTTTACTATTGTTTATTATGTTCATAACTTATTAATTCATAGTTTACAACTTGTCTGCTAAACTTATAATTCATTTATTTCTTTTTTACAAAGGGTTTCCTTCCTTAACATTTCCTATTATGAACTCCTTCTACCTTTCTTTCCGTAGATCATTTAGCATTTCAGACATTACAGATTTCAGAGCGTTACATTTCTCTCCTCCTTTTAAAATAGTTTCGTCCTCGAAACTTAATCGTTTCTGTGCTTTTCTTGTCTTATCGGTGCATTTTGACTTATTTCTATACAGCTATGTTGTGAATTTTGAGTTACTTAAAAGTTTAATTATTGTCAATTCTTGTCATTTCTTATTGATTTATGACTTTGTAACTTAATTTGTGCTTATCGAACTTCTTGTATATTTACATATTTTTGTTATGAATTCTTTTCTCATGTTTTTCGATATTTGCATATTTTCTGTACTCTATCCCGTCTTGTTATTCTACTTATTGCTCTTAAAATTCTTTTTAATTGCTTTGTATTTACTTGGAATATGTTTTGATTGCCTTGTCTTGATTCTTTTCAAAATTCTTTTGTTCATATCTCAAATAATAGCTCATGGGTGATCAGTCCATGATACTATTATTTTCGACGTGTTGATTTATTTATGTTCACTTTATGTCGGTTACAGCCGATCCCAACATAAAGTAAATGTTTCCACTTTTGTTGCTCACCTCTGATAATATCAGTAGACCTAAAGAGGATATGATATTTAATGATCCCAATGATGAACAAATATCCAATAATCACAGCACTTTAGTACTGGACTTACCGAATAAATTTCCATATCAGATATCATTTATTTGCCGAGCACCTCGGTCGGTGACCTGACGTTGAACAATGAACAATGCTACCTAGTACTTTTGTAAGTAACCCGACGTTGAACAATGAATAAGCACTTTTTCCAATCAAATGAACAATGAATAATGGTCTGCGATACCGCTTTGCAAATGTCCTCCCAATCTTTAGTTCCGGCTGTATTACCAGAGGGAGCTATTTATTTATTTGTTAATTTTTGTATTATTTGATTTCTTCCTCTTTCTCCTTTTATATTACTTCCAAATAACTATTTTATGTTTGATGTCAATAATTTCGTTTTCCCTTTTTAAGTTTATCACAGCTTGCTTATCGCATTTTCTTTTGCCTTTATTATCTTTTTTGTGTATTTTGGTTTATTTTTCTTTGATCGCTCACCTGTGGTAATATCAATAGAATTAGGACGGAATAAGGCTAATACAATCTATGGCTATAGTCCTAATAAAATCACGGACTAAGCCTCAAATGATCTATGCATGGTCCACAGCCGAAATAAGGCCACTCCCATGCAAATGATTTTCTGTGCATTAGTAACTTAGCGTTACTACAACAAATGCACATTGGTAATCCAAATGAATGTTCTATGGCCGAAGCCCAATTGGTCGAATGATAGCCTTTGTTCCAGTTTCTGGTTCTGCCTGTATTACCCGGGTGAGCTAAACATTTGTTTTTGTCACTTGTTAAATCTTATATTATTTGTCTTCTTTTTCTTCTTCTTACTATATGTACCATAGGCAAACTATTTTTAACATTTGTTTTTCATATCGTTGTGTTTTCTGTATTGCACATTGTACATTAACTTACCTGTAGGTCCATTCACAATTGTTTCGGTTTGCCAACATTGCTGTATACTTTATGATTTCTCTTAGTTTTTCTATATATTTTAGTTTTATTTCGTATGAAGTTTCGCACTTTTTATATGATACTAATAGCTTTATACCCTTTTGCCACAGTTCTTTCTCTAATAACAATATCAAGCTAGTATAATTTTTTATATTAACTAGTTTACATGTGATCATTTGTGCTGCTATTTCTTTAATACTTTTGCTTGTCACATATTTGCATTTAATTTTCAATTTCATATTGCTTGTTTCCTGTGTTATCTTGAATTCTTTTTCTTCAATCTTTGATTTTGATTTCACTTCTCACGCGTTTTTATTCTATATTCCTGTATCATTTTTACCCTAACAAACAATTTTCAATTCTTTCAATATTTAACCTATCGTAGCTTTCTCTCGTTCCTTGGATGATCTGTATTAGTCCTTAAAATTTCATGTATTATTCTTTCTTTTGTTACGTAACTTATTTATTTTCAACCGTTTTCTCTCTCTCTCTCTCTCTTCTTCTCCGAGTATTTATGCTAGTTATCTTTTGTTCATTTCACTATTTATGCATGTGTGTGTGTTCATCGATTTCAGTTATTTCTCTCCAATCAACTATCTCTAAATGTCTTTTTAATTTCTAGCACAAACTAATGCATACATACTTTCACAATTTATAAGTCAAAACAATACTTTATACGCATCTAATCATTCAATTCACCTCATAATTCACATATTTAAAATTCATAGCATAGCACAACCATTCATAACATATGCAAAGCAAGGCGGGTCATTTTCTTTATTACCTTTTATGTATACCCATATTTGTGTTTAGCACTAATTATCACTTTCCACTTTCCTTAGTCTTTATTGATTCCTCATTTTTCTTTGCTTATTTCTGATTATAACTATTCCTTTTTATTTCCTAACGCTTTGTGCTACTGTTGTCTCTTGTTCTCCTAACTATTTAGTGTTTTACTTTCCATTTGCTTCTCATAATTTCAATCTATGTACTTGTGTTCCTATTTGGCATATACTGTTTTCTTAGTTCAACCGCCCAGGAATGGCTAAACCAATGCTTTGATACCAATAAATATAACACCCATTAACCCGACTAGTTACTAACCGAGTAAAGTGTGTCACAACTGATGTTTACTGGTATGCAGAACATTACCTGAGAATTTTTTTTTCTTTGTATACTGTTGTCTGTTTGAACGTCTGACTTTTTGTTGCGCAGCATATGCCATACTAATTGTCTTTGGTGAGCCTGTCTTTATTTGACTGTTAGGCTACTTTTGTGTCTTTCCATGACTTACAAGTTTAGCAAAAACTAAACTTGCTAAGCATTTTGCTTAGTGGGTACTTTACTTTTACTCAATTCAACTTAACACATTAATTATTGACAAACAGCACGTATGTCAAACAGTAACATAGCATTGCAAACAAGGCATCACATGTTCACATCATTGCACATATATATAAAAATGCAGTACATAAAAAGCAAAGTATCAAACCTGATTTAATGTTGATTTATCCGCCCGCTGCTTTCCGTGCCCTCTGTCTCATTACACAATCTCCCCACAAATCTAGCTTAACAAGTATAATCACAATTTTATTTTGTTTCTTATTCAATCTCATATATTATTATGCGTACTATACTTATGACTTCCATATATATTAGAATATGATTATCTCATGTTTAAGTCTTTTGTCCGTCATGTGAGTCTTTCATATTTACGTATGTTCGTTGTGTGCTTATAGCTCCTTTTTCTTACTTTATTTATTATTCTGGTCCCGCTAGGTGATTTCCATATGTCCACAACTTTTATTTATTCATTTGTGAAAATTGACCAAGTGAATACTAATTTAACATGTGAATAGTATTTTACCGATCTGCATTTACGTGTCCACTTCGTAACATGTGAATAGTAATTTAACATGTGAATAGTATTTTACCGATCTGCGTTTACGTGTCCACTTCATAAGATTACGTGTAATCTATTTTTTTGTAAGCTAGTTCAGGACATTAGGTCATAATTGTAATACCTACGAGGTCCAAGATATTGGGGTTACATCTTACAGGCATCGTCTAATAGTTAGGTTAATTCGTGCTTTATTAAGCATGCTTCAATTTTTACTTAGTCAATTTTTAGGTCCATTCTATGGAAATTTTGCCAGAGTTCCGGCTACGTATGGACAGTCCGTGAATAGTAATAGCGACTAAATGAATAGTCCCTGCGACTATACACTGGGATCCTGCAAAAAAGTCTCACAAACACTTCGACAATCGTCCTTATACCCTCACTCCTCATATAAACCGAAAATAAACACTTCTATATTCAACACACAACACAATCGCAACTTTTCAACATTTCCTCATTGCTGCTTATTTAATTTACTTTGCGCGCCTTTCATTAATTTGTTTATACATTCATTTATCTAATTCCAATTAAGTTAATTTTGGACTTTGTTAAATCCTAATACATAAGATTATTATTATTCATATAAATTTCATATTTAATTGAGTTATGAATTATTTCCAATGTTAGCGTTATTCCGACTCTATCGATCGTCTAATTCTTCTTCCGCATAGTCTAGTAACTTAGTCATATCTTTTTATTTACAAGTTCAAATGAAATGGTTCTCAGTTCTTTAATTAGCTAACATGCTTAGGTACAATATTGTCTTCTATCATAACATCTAATTATGTTCACAACATATTCAAATCATAGTCCAAAGTTATAAGTTGGTTCTAATTTCTAAAATTGAATAACAAATAGGGGAACAATTTTGTTTTCTGCCTTTATCTCAAATTATGTTATTAACTTAGTCAAATTATTAGCCAAACTTCATAATTCAGTTTTGCCTAGTCCTGATTTCAAACCTGCACCTTCTTTGGTTTTTCAAGTATATCCTTTTAGGTATTTAGTTTCTGCCCAAACTGTTTTACAGCCATAAACTAGACATATAAACCTACAACTTTCATATTTTGTACTTCTTTAAATTCTATTTCTATCATGGTCAAATAATTTATTGAAATCTGGTCTGCCCTGTTGCCCTTATTGATCAGGACAGCCTGCATGCCGGCCAGTATTCCGGCCATAACTTTCATTCTACACGTCCAAATGGGATGGTTCTGGTCTCTATTGTTAGCTACGACATATACCTACAACTTGTATTCTTTTGATTTTCCAAAATTCAGTCCCTAACAGACCTTAAATTTTGAAGTAAACAACTCTTTCCAGACTGCCTGCTGACAATTTCAGCTTCCCCTCTTGTTTTTATTACCAAACGTATGCTACTCATCATCATCTCATGTAAGCACTAACTTTCTCATAAAAACCCTAATTTTCCAATGTTATGTTCTTTCTTATTCCTTACTGAAGACATGAAATTGATCCCAAGCATAAGCCTAATCATGTATTAAATTAAAATTTCTAACTAAAAACCATTAAAATTATGCTTGAAAATAAAGTTCCACATACCTCTCTTCCTCCTCTTCTTCTTTGCCGTGGTCTCTTCCTCTCTTTCTCTTTCTTTTTTTTTAGCTTTTCCTTCCTTTTGGCCGGCTGCCCAGCTCAAAGCCAGCCTTCCTTAATTTTTTTTATTTCATACTTATCTTTTAATTATATTTAATTTTAATTTCAATTCCACCTCCACCAAATCAATGGTAGATTTTTGACCAACTCAACCCAATTCTTCCACCTCTAACATGCCATTTGTCACATTCATATACTCCTTTATTTTCTAATCCACATCTCTTCTTTTATTATAGTTTGACCCACAATTATTTGATTATTCCTCCAACTTCATCTTTACTCCTTCTTATGTGCGTTTTTGGGAGAAGCTGTGGCACAGCGTTAAGAATGCTATGGCCCGATTAATCCCACAAATTCATTCATAAGGTCAAATATAAGCACTAATAACAACTTTTGAAACCCCATTTCCAACCTTACCCTTGTCTTTTAGAGAAATTCAATTTAGGTCCTTTTAAGGTTCTTCTTGACCTGACTGCTGTCCTTTATTAATAACTTTTTGTATACTACTTTAAATTCAATAATTCTTATTCCAAATGAAACTAGATATCTAAACATATATCATATTAAAATTTCAGATCCATCCGAGCTGTAAATAATATTTGGCATCATTTTTCGTCAGACCCGATCGCATTGCCCTGGGCAGCCTACGCACCGCTTACTAATTCCGTCATAACATCGTCCATATATGCCCAAATTATGTGTTTCTTATTTCTACATTTAACTAACATGTAAAAGGACAACTTTTATGTTTTACACTTTTACAAATTTGACCATCTTGGGGTCCAAAATTCTGGTCAATCTCAAAGGTTCTGCGTAAGTCTAATTTTCATGTTTTAGCGGAATTCTCCACATATGTAATTCCGAAAACTACTGTAATTAGACCGTTGCGACCCATTTAACTTCGAAATCTCATATTTAACATATTATCATGGTTTAATACCATTTTTGGAGAAATTTCATTTTAGTCATTATCTTTCTCAGAATTTACCAAAATGCCCTTTATAGAAAATTCGTTATATCTTTTTATACGTACGTTTTCTGAGAATTCCGTTACGCGTCGTTGGAACCAGTAAACTCCTGAGATTTCATATTTAACATCCGTTATGGGCACTACTAAGACCTTATGAAACTTTTCAGTAAATTCCATTTAGATTCCTAACCTTTTCCATAATGCTCGATGGGTCCCGTTGAGCTCCGTTGGCGTACCTTTGCCTTTCGGATGCAATCAACGCTCGTCTGATATCTTACAGTAATTTTTATTACCAAATTGAAGTATTTAGGGTTGATTTCTCATGGAGGTCACCCATCTTGACTTGTGCTGTGACATGAGCACGTTTAACTTCGGAGGTTTGGCGAATTTATTCGCGATCCTTCCGAGTCTACGTGCCCGGTCTGCACCACCTTTATCTACAACTACCAAATATAATGCCTATACTTGATTATCGCATTCCTTCGTTTACGATCTGCGTATAATTCACATTTTTCGTTATTCCTTCCTTTTTACTTACTTTTTGTTTACCATTGGTTTACTCTTTATTTATCTTATTTATAACTTGTTTACATTTCATTTACAATAGTTTACTATATTTATAATTGGCTTACTTATTGTTTACTATTGTTTATTATGTTCAATACTTATTAATTCATAATTTACAACTTGTAAACTGAACTTATAATTCATTTATTTCCCTTTTACAAAGGGTTTCCTTCCTTAACATTTCCTATTATGAACTCCTTCTACCTTTCTTTCCGTAGATCATTCAGCATTTCAGATATTACAGATTTCAGGGCGTTACACAGATTCAAACTAAGTTTGAAGGTAATAAAGTTGAAATTAAAGTGTGTGAATTTTAGTAGTTATTGGTCAAAGCCAATAAAAATTCTTTTTAATAAAAAAAAAACCAATAAAATTCTAAATTAGCATAAAAGAAAAATTTTAGGTGAGGGTGGGCTTAAGCCTACCCTTGTCTCTATGTGGGTCCTCCCATGGGTGAAGTTGAGGGTAAAGGCCTCTCTGACTTTAAAAAAAATACTGTTTGCGTGTGTAATTGTGTATGTATTTACTTTGAGTAACAAAGCATATATCAGAGTATTATATTTTAAAATATTAACTAGCAAAAAGATAGAATGATTTTTAGAATAATATAGTATATTTATAGAAAAGTTAATTATTAAATAGTAATAATTATTAAAATTATTAAATATGCAAATAGAGTGGTAATTGTACAAAAGATCATGGTTTGAATAAAATTTCCATTAACAGAACTTCGGAAACAACATATGATTTGAATAAATCTAGAAATAAAAGATCCATAGGGATTCTTTATACACAATTTTTTTTAACTAACTTTATAAACACAAGCAGAAAAAATAAAAAAACCTTTAACCACTCTCGTATTGTCCTATCTGAATAGTGATCTTAAGATGATATTCTTACAATCCACCTAAGAAATAGGCCAACAAATGAAGCAAATTTCTAGACATTGATCTCTTGTGTTGCTATTTCATTTTCGATGCAAATTTCTAGACACTGATCTCTTATGGTGCTATCGTACTTTTGATGCCCGATCCAACTTGTAGTCCATTGAAAAAAAAAAAAAAAAAGTGAGAACATATATTTTTCCACCTGCAATAACATATTTATAAAATAAAAGAGAAAAGACTTATACTACATCGGTTTCAATGAAATAGTGTCCTTTAGTATTTATGCCTAACTTTTTGCACAAAATTTGTGTCCATCTTACCTTTGAAAAAGTGGAGATAATAAAAAAAAAATAGTCTCATATACGCTAAAAGACAACTCACATCTATTACAAAATAAAGAGCAAAGTTGTCTAATTTAAACCCAAAATATCAAATTTTTCCTTTTTATAGAAACACTCTTATGGACAAAAGTCTCTATTTCATTAATATAAACTTTGCATAACCGCTAAAAAAAATTATAAATGTTTCTCTACCTCACAACAAAGGGTATGGTGCAGCGAAGATAACAATGAAAGATCCGAACTTTAAAAAACAATCCAATTGAACAAGTAACCCGTTATAATCCGTTGATTCGCCCACGAATACCAGAAAACAACCCTCCTAAGATCCGTTGATTCGATGCACGAATACCCGAAAATTAAGGCATCTAGAATTCAACCTATGAATACCGAAAGATAAGTAAAAAGAGAGAATACTCTCAATTTTATAAAATATTCAAAGCTCAAAACTGCCTTGTGCATTAACATACGCGGCTATTTATAATAACTATAAACCCTAGCACTAAGTCCTATTTAGGATAACACACTAAATAGAAATCCTAAATAACTCCTAATTAGAAAAGAAAATATAAAATAATAATAATATTTAAAAAATTCCTAAACAATTAAGAGAATCCTAAAGTAATAAGGAAATATAATTTAATTCCTAAAAAACAATATTCTCTCTTCATCATTCTCCCCATCTAAGATAAACTCGTTCTCGAGTTTAGGTGTAGGTTTGCCACGATCAAAAGGAACATTGAGTAAACCCTTCCAACGCCTCTGGCGGTATATTTTCCAAGTGAATGTGCACAAGATTGAAGCATGTATAGAAATCGTATATGGCTAAATGTCGAACATAGCCAAGCAACTAAAGCCCCGAAAATAAATAGATGTCTCTATGCTTCCTTTTGCAACTGGCACAGCACACCCAAACAAATGTACTGGTTGTGCTTCTTCATCAACATAAAAATTCTTATGTAAGGAACCGAGAACAGCAACATCAACTGTCTCTTCTAGCTCATTTGAATAAACATCATCAGTCTCAATTTCCTTCAATGTCATAATTACAGATCTATAATCAAGGATCGATCGCTTAATGGTAGGAATTAAGCGATAGGCTCTGATACCAAATTGATGCAGCGGAGATAACAATAAGAGATCCAAACTCTAAGAAAAAATCTAATTGAACAAGTAACCTGTTGTAATACGTTGATTTGCCCACGAATACCGGAAAACAACCCTCCTAAAATCCGTTGATTCAACGCACGAATACCCAAAAATTAAGGCATCTAGAATCCGTTGATTCAACCTATGAATACCGGAAGATAGGCCAGAAGAGAGAACACTCTCAATTTTATAAAATATTCAGAACTCAAAATTGCCTTGTACATTAACATACGTGGCTATTTATAATAACTATAAACCGTAGCAGTAAGTCTTATTTAGGATAACACACTAAATAGGAATCCTAAATAACTCCTAATTAGAAAAGAAAATAGAAAATAACAATAATAATTAAAAAATTCCTAAACAATTAAGAGAATCCTAAAATAATAAAGAAATATAATTTAATTCCTAAATAAACAATATTCTCTCTTCTTCATGTACAAATTCCTGAAAATCGAAATAAGGAAAAAAATAGGAAGAAATCAGAAGGAAAAAAGAGGCAGAAAGAAAAGGATAGCTACTACATGTGAAGATGAAGATTAAAAAGTAAACAATAGCTAATAAAAATTTAAATTAGTGCTTATATAAATAGAGTATCACTAATATAGGCATTACATATATATCAACTCATGCACCCAAGCGAAGAGGGATATATTTGCTGCATTGAAAGTGCTTCGAACCTGGGAAGCAAACAGTGCTTCGAACCTGGGAAATCTGCTTTCTCTCCCTTGTTTTTTTTTTTTGACCCACTCTACTCTTCATACAAAAGGAACATATTTTTACCACAAAATAAAAGATAAATATGGCAATTTCTTTCCCACGAAGATAATACTAAAAAAATTTTATGAAATACCCAAAATCTATTTATTTATTACAAGGTAGCTATAAATTATTTAATAAACTAAACTAAAGATTCTGGTCTGGTTAGCAAATATGGAAGTGATACAATACACAGGTGCCTCGTTTGATGAGCAGAAACAAGTAGGGGTGTCAAAAGCTGACCCAACCTGCTAACTTGACACGAATCCAATCTGCTAATAGCGGGTTAGGGTTAAGATTTTCAACCTGTTTAATTAAATGGGTCGACACAAACCCGACCTGAAAGTAAATGGGTTAACTCAACCTGAAAATCGACCTGTGTAACATGTTTACTGTTCATAATAATAATAATAATTATTATTATTATTAGAATTATATAATAATAGTACTTATTATTATTATTATTAAAAGTCTGACTCATAAAATATTTACTATTATTTTATGTTTTCTGAGCCAGGCTTTTAATAATAAATAAATAAATAATGAACATTTGGTTATGGAATCCAACGATCACATGTCATGTTCCATGGTTCTGACGTTTGATGATAGATTTTGTATTGTGTGGCATAAATTCGATGTTCCCAATTAAAATATTTAATAATTATAAGCTTACTTCCAAATATTTCAAGCCTGTGTTAAAGCTTATCCTTATATTTTACAAAACAAAATTAATCCAATCTTTACTCAATTGCTATTAATTTATGTGCATTCTGATTTTTTTTATATATTGCACCTAATGTTATAAGTAAGTAGTTTATTATTATTATTTTGCGTATGATTATTTTATAATTTGTATCTATTTATAAATATAAATTAGACTAAATATTTTTACAAT
>CATIWJ010213356.1:0-13078 GCA_949640765.1 Croton laevigatus | reverse complement strand
GGTAAAAGGTGATGAACTTCTGTACAATTATTTCTATTACTTTCACCTTTTATATCCAAGAATTATCTTTTCTATTAATTAAATCATACTTTTAACATTTTCTACTACTAAGAATTTTTTTTACCACTTTTTTTAACTATTACCCATCAGACATCAGATAGAGTGATAAAGAAATTCAATTTTAGAACATTTTCAATACAATGACTGTTTATTTGATGAAAAATAAAAATGAAAAAAAAAATTCTCCAATACTATAGTTTATTTAGGATATCAAGCTAAATTGAACTTAATGTCTAGTTCACTTTCTGTTTATTGACGGTCTTTTAGATAATGACTAGATTTATAATATTATGATTGGTTACACATTAAAATATAATTATAAAAAATATAAAAATGTAAAATAAAAAGTGCAGCATTAAAGTTTAAATTTTTAAATTAAAAATAATACCACCTTTCACATTTTTCATTATATATCCAATTAAAAGTATTATATTAGAGATATTCTTACCCGCAACTATCAAAATATCTTTCTAATTCGTAGAATTAGAGAACCAGAGATATGAGATGAGCTTTCTGTAAGGAAAATAAATAATAATTAAAAAAAAAAAAGTAGAGATAAGCTTTATTAACAATTATAAGCTTTTATTTATAAGGACAATGACACACGACAACAGTATTTTTTCTCATAGAAGAGGGTAAAATGTACCAACCAAACTTATCCAATCACAATGCACATAAAAAATAATAAGTTTCTCATATAAAATTTAAGCAATGATCTAGTATAATTTAATTCTCTTGAAAAATATATAATTTAATTTTTGTATTTTTAATTTTTTCTTTCTTATTTCAATTTTTAATTTTTCAACAACCTAAAAAGTTAATATGTTAAATAAAATACTGATAAATAAATATAAATAATATTTTATTAAGGAATAGTATTTTAATTTATATTCATAATATTATTCTTTTAAGAAGTACTATTTTTAATTATACAATTATGTAACTTTTCTTATTAAAATTTAGATAATAATAAAAATTAATATAAATTTAAATGTGTTCTATTAATTAATACTATTTTAATTTATATTAATAATTATTTTTTTTTAAAAAAATTAATTGTATAGTTAATTAATTATACCTTAGTTAAAAAAATTAATTCTACCAAAATTTGGATGATAATAAAATAATAATAATAAATTTAGATCATATATATATATATATATATATATATATATATGAAATATTATTTTAATTCATATTTATAATTTTTTCTTAAATCAAAGTTTATTTTATTTTAAATTAAATTAAATTTTTTTTTTCAATTTTTAAAGTCAGATATGAAAAAAAAAAAAGGTAAATGATATATAAACTATCTCATATTTTGTTAGTTGTTACGGTAAAAATTGAAAAAACACAACAAATAAAGCTATTTTGCAAATATTCTTCGAAAATGAAACTAATATTTTCAATTGGTACTATATAAAATGGAATAACTAACAATTACCATTCATCATCACCCCAACCTAATAGCAATGAGTGACTCTTGTTGGTTCTTCCAGAAAATAGATCAAGTAGCCTAAGCAACTTCATGTGTTAAATAGTTACTACGTTTGTAGCATTTATTCTCAATTCTTGCCTATAGAGGGTAGGTAGACCAAGCCAACCCAAACCTCCTAAAAAGAAAGAATAAGTGTATAGGATTTCCCTCCTTATTTCTACTTGTTTTGGAATTCTTCATTTTGTGCTGTGTTGGTTTCTTTGTGTATGTAAATTTGGTTTAGTACTTTGTTGGTTGTAGTATATAAGTATCTACCACACAAGGACGTAGCCACGAAGGGCTAAAGGGGACGTTGGGCCCCATGAAGTTTTTGGAGAAAAATAAAGAAGAAGCAACGTGCCGAAAATGCAGCAAGATGGATAGCAGCGGTGGCAAGAGAAGAAGAAAGAAAGAAAGGATTTGTGATATTTAGTGAAACAGTGCATTTCATTATAATTCTAAAACGCACAATTTCATTAATTCATTTTTTTTTTTGACATATCAAAACGATTAATTCATTTTTTTTTTGACATATCAAAACGACGTCGTTTTGATTTAAAAAAAAAAAAGAAACATTTCAAATTAAAAATGCATCTCATCTTCTTTCTTCCCATTTTCGGCTTCTTTCTTCCTTTGATTCTTTGCTGCCGCCGCTACTGCTTTGCTGCCGAAAAAGTAGGGCCTCTTCCCTACTCGGCTGGCTACGTCCCTGGATACCTTCCCATCAGAAATTGATGAAATAACTGTACTTTTCGGCGAATATTCAAGCGATGGACATTTAATCTTTAAAGCATGTTTATGCTGCAAAGACCGGTTTGATCTTTTGCCTGATCTAATTGAGATATTAAAATCTCCTCATTTGAAGACATTGAAAGCAAAAATGGTAACACTTGGAGGAAGAATTAGAAATGGACAAAGATCATAGTATTGAATCACTACATTTCTTGCAAACTGCACTCAAATCTTTATTAGAGAGATCCAACTCTACCGATGGATCCAAAAGGAGAAGGGTTTTAGATCATAAGCTAATTGCACAATCACTATAACTTGTTATTTGGTTTATTCGGCAAAATGTCAAAATTAACTGTTTGAGTAACATTTAACTATTTGAATAGTTATATTAACTGTTTACAAAAAGATACTTAAACAGTTAAAAAGCTATTTTACCGAACACAAAAAAAGAAAAAATAAATTTTAACGTTTTGACATTACTTTAAAAGATGTCGCCGAACACAGTCTATGTAAGTTAGTTGACTCAAGAAAAGAGTCATTTTCCGTATGGGTTTTTATGTATTTTTCTTTTTTAGTTATAAAACAGATTTATGCGGAATTTTAGGGTTTAGAGTTATTATTATATCTTCCAGAATCAGAATCTTTATCTATTAATTTATTGCAATGAGAAAATGCATAGGGCAAACAAAAAATATTCTTTCTTTTGTAGTACTCAAGTTAAAGAAGAGAAATAAAGAAAGAAATATGTGTACGTAATTATTGTGTTTTCTTGAATATATAAATTATTATTATTATTATTATTTTTTACATAGATATCGTAATTCTTAGTGAGGAGAGTGAGATTCGAAACCTAAATCTCTAGTCTAGAATGCTAATGATCTACCATCTGAGCTGTTTTTCGTTCCAAACATATAAACATTATTGTGTAAGCATATTTGTGTTTCATGCGCTAGACATCCAACATATGAGAATCACAAACATTCTCAAAAGAATCAAAGAGGATTTCTGCAAAAGAAAGCTTTTTATAGTTTAAAGTTCTGAATCTTCCTTCGATCTTTATTTTCACTTTATTTCTTTTAGTTCATTTGAACTAATAAAAATTAAAAAACTAAGATTTTTCTTTTTAAAATAATACTCCAGTCAAGCCAAAATTATATTTGTCCAATGCATGTATAGTTTTAAGTCTGTTTTAAGTATTCTAACAAAAATAAAGAATTGAATTGATCAAAACAAAACTCTAACCAACCAAAATATTCTATTTCTATAAATAATACTCGCTCTGTTCAATTTATATACAGAAAAATAGCAAATATCATTTTTTTAAGACAAGCCAATGAATTATTTTTAATATACTTACATTAGAATTAATGAAACAATCAATTTAATTTTGTAGTTCATGATTAATATATTGAAATTAAATTTCATTAAAGACATTATGATACTACTTTTATTCGTTTTTATTTTTCTTAAATGTAAATTTCTGTATGTAAATTGAACGCTAAATTTAGAAGTTTTTACTAAGCCAATGGGTATAAAATATTAAGTCGAAACACAAATTAAATATATTAAATATCGTCGAACAAAATTTTATAATTTTCTGATCAAGTGTGAGTAGAAAATTTGAAATCCGCTAAATTGCACTCTTGAATCATGTTCAATAACTTACGAAGATTGATTTAAACCTACACTACAACTAAATTGCCTCTTTTTTTGGCGGAGGTAGCGCCAGAGGGGTCTGAATGCCCCGCAGTTTATATATTAAAAGTGAAAGAAACCAAAACCAAAACCAAATTAGTTCATTTTTAATAGGTTGTCTATAGAAGATTTTAAAATATTCCACTAATTTACACTTTAATTATGAAATTTGGGTTTTTCTCCCTGTGATGATAAAATATTTTTATCATTTTATTGTTGTATTCTAAAATTTGTGGAACTTTCCTCCCACTTAAAAAACGTGTTTACAAGACCAAAAAAAAGCCTAATTACAGCCTTCGCTTTCTAGTTTCCTAGGGAGAAAAATGATGCTGGTTCATTTAAAGGTTCTAGAATTTTGCCTACTTAATGTAAAGTTTAGGTGAAAAAATAATATAAGTAGCTATCTTAGATGTAATGGGTGTCTTTAATATCCTCTCCCAAACTGAGCCAAGAGTGAAAGCACAGTTTGTTGCTAAACTCTTGTTATGATGTTTGATGCTTCCGAAACTGCTTGAAAAAGCTGTCTATCCACTAACAAATCCGCGATTTTTTTAAAATCGATCAAACGTTTGCTATTTGTGTGGTTCTGAAATTTTTTGTTCACGAACAAGTCTGACTTTTTTGAAATAGATCGGACATATACCATTTATATAGTTTTGAATTTTTTTTTTTTTCTCTACAAAACGGATAACTGCACTATGTGAGATTAAGATTTTGAAATTGTGAAAGGACTAGATGATTTGGAAATTAAAAAAAATAAATTGTGCTTTTGGAGAATTTTGAAAGAAACGATTTAGGAGATTAGACTATGGAAGAAACGATTTGGAATCTGCGAATTGGACATTTCGGAGTTACGAAAGGAAAGAACAATTAGGAAAGTTTGAAAACAATTTGTGACTAAGAAAAGATGAAACGACTTGCAACTGAGACTGATTTGCGATTTGGTATTTTAAAAGGAGTGATTTATTTATTTATTTTTTTTTTCCTATTTTGGGAGAAACGATTTAGGACTGGAAAGAAACGATTTGGGAACAAAAAATGAATTGAATGGAAAAGAAAATGATTAGGAATAAATTTGGATTGAGAAGAATGATTTGTGATTGAGAAACGATTGTGATTAAGGAATTGATTTAATGAAAGAAAAACAATTAAGAAATCGTTAAAAGAAAGAAGATTATCGGCTTGGTGGACCAAGAAACGATATTCAAATAGCTCTTTTGATGATTTACGTTTTGGAAAGGAAAAAAAAAGGGAGGAATTTGCAATCTATGACTTGCAATCTATGCCATATAGAAACATATTGCTCTTGGTTTAGTTCCCTCTTGTTGTGGTGACCAGGCCCGGCTTGAATGGTATGCAAGATGAGCTATAGAACATGGCTCCAAGATTTCGAGGGTTCCAAAATTTTTTTAAAAAAAAAGACCATATAATCATATAAGCATATAATCAGTTTATAATCGTTCATAATCAGTTTATAATTGTTTATAATCATTTTTTAAAGTTAGAAGTCTGAATGAGTTTTAGTTATAGGGCTTCAAATTTATAAATCACACATGACCCCCTAAAATCTCAGGGTCGGGCCTGATGGTGACAGTGGCATTTGCTCTTCTTGTTGTTGTGATTCTTGAGTTGTGAAGTCGTCCACCGGTGTTGGAGAATTTATCGGATGCCCATAAGATCCGGTGGAAAATAAAATAATTCTTCAATTTTCTCTTGAATTTCCAGCTCATTAGCAATATTTTTCCCTTTTCTTGCGGCACTTGAAATGGATTGAGACATTTTTCTTAAATATTTGAAACAGAAAAAAAAATATTGGAATTTAGGATAGAAAATAAAATGAGAGAGATGATGAATAAAACTAATATTATTAAGGAGTTTTTGACAATTAGAGATAGTATTGAGAGAGATTACGAGATTAGAGAATTTGGTGTCGTTTCCCGTATTTATTATGGAAATTTTTCACACTGTTGGACCAAAATAGCCTTAAAATATGTTTATATATGTTGGGGAGGGCAATTTTTGTCCAAAAAGAAAAAAAAAATCAACTAAACAGCCCATTCCTTAAACCGACGACTGCAGAAGCCCAGTGGTTTAGCCCGTCGGTTCGAATGGTTCACACCAGCGGTCGACTAACCACATAAGCCCTGCGGTCCACGGCAGTTCCAACAACAGTAACTAGCTCGACAAAGGCCCGACGGTTCAACTCACGCAGTTTGGCTTGCTAGTTCTAATTTTTTAAAAAAAAATCGATTAATTTTGCTGTTTCGCCTGCAAGTTGTGCGATTTTTCAGATCATTCAAAATTTTTAAGAACATGAACTGGACGGAAGGTGCGGCAGTTCTAGGCGGGGCTTTTGGCAGGTTGTATCGGGTTAACCGCTAGCCAGGAACCGGCGAGCCAACCCGGTTCGTGGCCATCTTTACTTAGGTGCTTAATTATTCCTTAATAAAGGGTTGAGATGCTCTCTCTCTCTCTTTTGTAGGTATTAGAATTGAAATTGTGAGTAAGGATGGCAACAAGGCAAGTATACTCAAATTTCCCCACTAACCACTTCGCTGCCCGATTTAATTATCACTACTCGCCCTGCAAAAAAAAAATTAAAGGTTTCACGGCCTGCCCTGCCCCATAACAGATAACAGATATCCACGAATTATTACTTAATTTTCTTTATGATTTTTTAAAATATTATAATTAATAAAAATAATTAAAATGACTTAAAAACTCAAATTATCACGGAACAATAACATCCTACTACTAATATAAATTGCTCTATCATATATATATATATATATATAAAGTCCACAAACATTAAAAAAAGAGTCTATTACCCCAGGACACAGTTGAGTTGCTAAGGGAGTTTATTACCCAAGACGCAGTTGAGTTGTTAAGGGATTTTCTTGGTTTAAATGAGGTTATGGGTTCAAATCCTTTTATATTTTAGAACTTGAGACAAGAGTTTTACCTCCCGAAATGAACGTACCGACTCGAACGAGAATTAGTCTGGACGTGATTATAACTTAAAAGTGTTGTCCATAGTTAAAATCCGTCTAGGACACCTTATGATTAATATAAAAAAAATTACAAATTACAACAAACTACATTACAAAAAAGATAAAGTTTAATTTCTTGAATTGGAATCCTCTCCTTTAATCTTACTCAAAATTCCAAACACTTCAATTTGCATTTTAAAAATAAATAAATAATCAAATTAGGTATCATATAAAAAATTAAGAATTCTTTATTTAAAACAAAAACCTATATATATATATATTTTAAAACAACAGATTTCGTAGATTACAGATACACATGCCATCGTTAACTGCCCGGCCCTGTTATCTATTTTTTACTACCCATACGGGTAAAAATATGAGCAGTAGTGTGTGCCCCCAAAATTACTCAACCCACTGCCAAGCCTCATTACGAGCATTTACCAAATAATCCCATAGTCTCTTATTCAGCATCCAAAATTTGGTTTTTTTCAAACCGATCTGATTGGTTCACTCTCTCTCAATTTGGTTCTCATACAGTCTCATACCCACAAACAGCTTCGGTTCATCCTTAGTTTGGTTCGGTTCAGAGACCTAAAAGAGTGAAGAAAGCATAGAATAAGTTGAGAGAGGCTGTTACAACTTACAATTTATCATTAAGAGCTCGAGAGAAGACAGGACAAAGGCGGTTGAACATTGAAAATGACATGACTCGGTGCACCTATCAATAATTAAATGCATGTGAGGATGAGAAAAAATGTGATTTTTTCTGTAGAAGAAGCCGAAATACTTGTTTCCATAGATGCCACTTTGAATTCCAATTCCCTTTTTCATTCTCTCTCAGACCAACCAAACACAACATGGAAAACAAGGTCACTGCAGAAGATCAGAATGGATCAACAAGAGAGGAACACTTTCCAACTCCAGCTCAACACCCTAAGAAGATTAACTACAGAGGATGGAAAGCCATGCCCTTTATTATAGGTAGAAACTGAAACTATTCCTTTTTTTTTTGTTTAGGCAAAGATATTGATTTGATTAGTAATAATTTTCAGGAAATGAAACATTCGAGAAGCTTGGAGCCATTGGGACAATAGCAAATCTGTTAATATATTTTACAACTGTCCTCAACATGACAAGCCTAACTGCTGCAACTATTATCAACATCTTCCATGGCACTTGCAACTTTAGCACTTTGATTGGAGCCTATCTTTCTGACACTTACTTTGGTCGCTACAAAACCTTGGCATTTTCTACTTTTACTTCCTTTCTGGTACTTCTTACATTCCTTCTGCACCTTAATTTTTGCTAATTTGGCATTAGCTTAATTAACTATCTTTGCATCAATAATGCACTAGAGTAAAATGCCCGTTTCCAATGTTAAATTAGTTCCTCAGTCAGTCCTCAAATAAGTGTCCAATTACTTGCCTTTTTGCACTTGTTAGCAAATATTTATTAATATTTTTCACTAGTTCTTTTTTTACCGTATAAACTTATAATTAATTAAAAATGAGTGCTCAAAATGTAACTAATATAGTGAAATTAACCAATATTTTACTATAATTTAGATAAATTAATAACTTTCTCAAGAAATGTAATTACAACTCTTTTTCTAGTATCTAACTTTTGTTTTATCATTCTATATAGGGTTTATTAAATTTTAACTTTCTTACATTATAGGGATTACTAGTTATACAATTAACAGCTGCAATTCCTAGTTTGCATCCTCCAAAATGTGGCAAAGAGAGTAGCATTTGTGAAGGGCTAACACAAGGCCAGAGGGCATTTCTATATACAGGACTTGGACTAATGGTTATAGGAGCTGCTGGTGTTCGTCCATGCAATTTAGCATTTGGAGCTGACCAATTTAACCCTAAAACAGAATCTGGGAAAAAGGGCATACATAGTTTCTTTAATTGGTATTTCTTCACCTTCACATTTGCCCAGATAGTATCTCTTACTCTAATTGTTTACGTTCAATCCAATGTAAGTTGGGCAATTGGGTTAGCAATTCCACCAATTTTGATGCTTATGGCTTGTGTACTCTTCTTCATGGGTTCCAAAATTTATGTTAAAGTTAAAGCTACTGGAAGTCCAATGACTAGTATAGCTCAAGTTATAGTGGTTTCAATCAAGAAAAGGCGGTTGAAGCCAGCCGAGCAACCTTGGCTCTCTCTTTATAATTATATTCCTCCTAATTCAATCAATTCCAACCTTTCTTACACACATCAATTCAGGTAAAATTTTAAGCCCTTGTTTATTGTGCCAGTGTCGAACACTGAAAATTACTTAAAAAATTGTTGCTGAACAAAGCTCAAATGTCAAAATCAGAAGTGGATTGAATAGCCTAATTTTAAAAAATGCTGTTGATTGTCTATTAAACAGATTCCTGGACAGAGCTGCAATTAGAACTCAACAAGACGAAATAAACCTCGATGGATCTCCAACTGATCCATGGAAACTATGCAGTTTACAACAAGTAGAAGAAGTGAAATGCTTGATGAGAGTAATTCCTATAGTTGTCTCTGGTATGCTATTCTACATTGCTTTAGTCCAACCCGGAACCTACGCAGTTTTCCAAGCAGTTCAAAGCGATAGACGCATCGGAAGCAGCAATTTCAAGATTCCTGCTGCCTCTTATACTGTGTTCTTGATGCTAAGTGTAACCATTTTTATACCCATTTATGACCGAATATTCGTCCCGGTCATGGAAAAGATTAGAAGAAAAGAAGGCGGCATAACATTACTACAAAGAATTGGTATTGGCATAGTCTTTTCCATTATTGCAATGCTTGTTTCTGGTGTAGTTGAAGAACAGAGGAGAACAATTGCGCTTACGAAGCCAACTGTGGGCATTGCACCAAGAAAAGGTGCTATTTCTTCAATGTCAGGTTTATGGTTAATTCCTCAATTAGTGGTAACAGGATTGGCTGAGGCATTTGGGACTATTGGCCTTCTTGAATTTTACTACAAGCAATTTCCTGAAAATATGAGAAGCATTGCAGGCTCACTTTTCTATTGTGGCTTAGCAGGTTCAAGCTATATAAGTAGTTTTTTAATTACGGTCCTTCACCGGACAACAAAAGGAGCTGCTACCGGTGATTGGCTGCCGGAAGATCTGAATAAGGGAAGATTAGACCTTTACTATTACATGATTGCTGGACTTGGAGTTGTGAATTTCGGATGCTTTTTGGTTTGTGCAAAGTGGTTTAAGTACAAAAGAATTGAGGGAAATTCAATTGAAATTACTAATAAGATGTAACAAAGGGAAAGGATTTAGCTTTCACATATAAGGTATCATATGGAACGTGTAGCCAGTGCCAATCCAATAACTTCGATCAAAACACTTTTCTTTTATTGTTCGGTTATTCAATGTTTATGATTAGGGGTAGTCAAATGAAAATGGTTAAAAGTGAAATTTACGAATTTCATAAATTTTATGAAATTTTTAACGTTAAAAAATTTTATCAATCGTTAAATCATAAGAGATTTCATTTAATTTGTTAAATCGTGGAATTCACGTTAAAAGAAAATATTTTAACGAGTTAACGAATTTCACGTTTAAAAACAAACTAATCATAGCTAATTCAGCCCGTTTTCCTCTCTTTCTTATTACTTTTATGCATCTTTTCTTTATCTTCTTTCATTTCCTCTTCTTTTCTCTTTGGTTCATAGTTTTGACTTACATATGTGAACTCTTATCATTGATAAATGTTAATCTTTTTGCAATTTTGTTGATAATGATTCTATGTTTGGTTAATTGGAGAATTTGTTAAATTAGAAAAGTATTCATTAAATTTGGATAGTTGGAGAATTCGTATGAATTATTTAATTTGTTAAAACGTATTGAAAAAATTTCACATTTTAACGAATGAACACCCTATTTATGATATAGTTTAGTTGTTGGATACGTGGTTTGTGAAACATTAACTCCTCTAATGTTTAAAGTTTTAAAATGGATAAATATTGAAGAGAGAACTTTTTCTTTTAAATAGTTATATAATTTGTACAATATACAACACTTTTTTTATGTGCATATTGGAGTACATACCAAAGAGGATAGACTCGTTCACGATTCATGAACCAACTATTCGTGAAAACCTTGTACCAAAAACTAGTTTAGGAAATGGTTCATTTGACAATTTATGAATCGTCTATTCACGGTTTTATTTATGGTTTGAAGGACTGTTCAAAACCATCAAATAAGACCTTTGATTAAAACAATTCATGTCTGTTCGAACGATCTATTTAGACAGAACTCCAACTAATCCATTGTCGATTTCATGGTTCAATGGCTCTAGTTTTTAAATCTAAACCAAATTGCTCTCAACAATTCTGAGCTAGTTCAGGAGAAGGCTGAAAGTTTTAGCCGTAGTACTATACTGGGGTAACTCCTCTATTTATAGAGGAGAAAACCCTAGTATAAATAAATATATTAGTTCAGATATACATTCACTTATTTCATAATAAATATTATATTATTTTTATTAACCTTGTATTAATCTTGGGGGACTGGGTTCGTGTTTTAACCTCTTTAGAGGAAAAAGTAGCAAATGGCCTAAAAATTAACTCATCCCATAAGTCCATCTAAACCAAATTAATTACTTTTATAATTTTTAATTCCTTTTTAACTTTGTACCAAGCGTCAAAAGTAAATAGAAATTTTAAACTTTTAATTGATTAAAATATCATGTCGTGATACAAAATTTAATTTAATATAAAGTTAAATTTATCGAACCAATTTTTCAAACTATATTTATTAAACTAATTGTTCTATTATTATTTATATATTTGTTGTTGAGGAATAATTATTTTCTAATTTATTTATATTCACTTAAATTTTTAAAATTTCTTTTCAATTTTGATATTATATATATTTTTTCTATTCTGAATAAAGTATAAAACTTTGGACAGATTCAAAATTTTAAAATAATAATTTTATAATTATAAGATAAAAAATTATCAAAATTATAAAATAAAAAAAAATATTATAACCTAAGAGCAAGTAACCTCGTGTGAAATATGTTAAAAATACTAGTTCTTTTTTTTTTTAACAGAATAAAAAATACTAGTTCAATTAAGTACAAATTCTCTCTCTGTATATTTTGATCAATACATCCATATGTATCCAAATAAATATATAAATATAATAATTTATATACCGATGAGTATACAAATATCCATGTCTATCCAAATCAAAAGCAACAAGAAAAAATAGAGGAAGAAAAAGAAGAATATGAAGCTGCAACACCAGAAAACTCTAATGGAAGTCAGCTATTTCTTCCTGTCTGTCTCTGGTTCTCATAATATATAAATTAAAATCTTTATCTTTAATTTCAGATTTCAATATAAGTAAGTGAGTAATGAATTGAGTAGTAGAGATTTGAAGGAAGAAGAAGCAGAACCATATGGAACTTACGAAGAATTTGAAGTTTTGTAGCTAAAGGCGATAAGCTATTAAATTAACAGGAGGGATAGTTTAGAGAATATAATTTGTCAGATTTTAGAAAGTGATTATTTGTAATTATTTGAGAAAGTGATTGAATTAAATATATAATTTTAAAAATTACAGTGCTAAATTAAATTATATTAGAAAAATTGATTGATTTAAATATATAAATTTAAAAATTGCAGGGCTAAATATATTAATGAAAGAGTAACAAAAAAAAAATTGTGATTTTAGAAAGAAAATGAAATGTTTGGTTTCATACAATAGTAATACCAGTTGAAGTTGAAATTTCAATTCACATTTTCACTCAACAGAACATGGAAAACCAGGTAACTCAACACCCTAACATCAACTACAGATACAGAGAAGATGGAAAGCTATGCCCTTTATAATTGGAAATGAAACTTTTGAGAAGGTTGGAGCTGTTGGAACTATTGCACATCTGCTCATAAATTTCACTACAGTCCTCAAACATGATAAGCTTAACTGCTGCAACTCTTATCAATATCTTCAATTCCACAGCCGATTTTAGTACTTTGATTGGAGCCTTTCTTTCTGACACTTGCTTTGGTCGCTACAAACTTTGGGATTTGCTGCTTTTACTTCCTTTCTGGTACTTCACATTCCTTTCTCTTCTCTTGTTTACAACAAGTACAAAAAGTGAAATGCCTGATGAGA
>CATIWJ010213309.1:0-23625 GCA_949640765.1 Croton laevigatus | reverse complement strand
CAGTCCTTAACACCATTCTTGAAATGTTAAGGCTATTAGCAATAGGTTGAGTGAAGTGAAAGTGAAAATCTGTGATCAAACAAGAAATAGACTCCTCGGACAATAATTTAGACAAACAATCTTGAAAAGGAGTAAAGCATTTCTCATTAAGAATTGATAAAAGAGAAAGGAGGTCATCTGTTGATTTCTCAGTCTCAGTTAAGTTCTCATGAATGGAAAGGAAAGTGAAGAGGGGATATTTCGAAGGGTCTGGAGAGTTGAAGTCAGTGTGGATTAAGGTAATAGAGAAGCCTTTGGAATGAAGAATATCTGCAAGTTGAAGCATTGGGTTAATGTGGCCTTGAAATGGGAAGGGAAAAAGGACCAATCGCTTTCTCTTTCTTTGCTCCATTGCAGAAACACAGCCCTTTTCGCAGAAGAAGTACAGATCCTTTTTGGTCAAAAAAGAAGGGAGAATTTGTGTTTATATGAGAACAGCCAAATGAACTTATATAATATACTCAACCTGCCTAATTGGTACAACACCTCAATCAAAGTTAGCCACAAAAAAAAAAAAAAACAAATTAATGTATAAATAAGAATTGTAAATTTATTATTTTTTAGTTAAACAAATTAAATTAAGCACGTTGAGTTGGTACACTCTCACGTGGAAGTCTCTGGTGCATACAAAATAAAAGTTAGATATTTTTCTTTTTTCAAGAAAAAAAAAAAAAAAGCTAACATCTATATATTTAAAAGCTGAGTTGGCAGCTTCTTGTATGAGAATCTAATTTTTTATAAAACATGCCTCTCTTTAGTTAATGAATATCTAAATCGGCTATGAGTAATTTATTTTACAGTTTTTGAATAGACAATTTTTTTTATAATTGCTGTATTATAGATTTTTTGTTATAGTAAAATTATGAACACGATACTTTTATTTTTTATAAAAAATATATATATATATATATATATATATATCTGGTTTAGAAATACGCACATATCATTATCTCAAGGTTTGCAAATTGCGCTAAACCACCACACGACACTTGGATGTTTGAATTTCTAACACCGCCCACTTTTAAGGAAAAACAACAACCACGAAAGGGTATTTCTTTTTCTTCTTATTATTTTTATTTCTGCAATATCAATGTATTTTTTTTATCTTTTTTTTATTTAAATTAAAATTACAATTTTATTAATAAATATAAACTTACGTTAAAAAATTCTATACATTTCCTCTTTTAATTATCTTTATCTCTTCCTATCATTTTTTTTTTTAAATAAGCATATATACACCATCTAGGTAGTAATTAATAAATTAAGAGTTAGTGAAGGGGTGGGGCTTGAGAATCGAACTTGTGCAAATGAGATTCATAGGAAAGTTGACGCCATCCCTTATCTTTATCTCTTCCTATCATTGAAATTGAAATCCATTTCCATGATCGCTCATAATCCACAACTTTATCTCATCATTAAAATTATCAAAAGTGAATCATAATCACATCTCCATAAATAGGCACAGATTGAGCAAAATTCATACTCAAATCTTTTCTTTCATACTTCATTCTGCCTTTTTTTCATTGAAAATGGAATTCACAGCATTTTGTTGCAATTTCATTGTGCTATTACAAAAATTTATATTTATTTTTTGCACTTTCATCTCATAAGTATCTCATTTTCTTTTAGTTCAAACTACAATTTCACAAATTTATTAAAACAAAAAATTCCATAAAATATGAGTTAGTGTAATTATCATTTGATTTTAATGTTTTCTATTTTTCTGCAAAATGAAACTACCTCCGTTTTAAAATTATTAAGACTTTTTATTGAATTAAGACAATTATACCATTTTTCTTATAGCGGATGCAATTGGTCTTTAGTACATGTGAGGTTTACTTTTTATATTGAGCAGATGTAAGTTATTACTTTTTAGACGAATAGTAAAAATGTCAATTCTAGAACGAGGCTAGTATATTGTTTTACTCTGTGTATTATTGCTAGCTATTATTTCAAAATAAACGAATCCTATTCTTGTGATAAATTATTTACTTCAAATTCAAAGGGAGATCATACAAACCCAAATGATTGGCTTTCATCTCTTTATTACATGTAGACGAGAAGAATATAAATCTTAAGAATTATTCAGTTTTCAGAGAAAAAAATTAAGAATAACCTTGATTTAATTTTTTTATTGTTTTTTTAAAGAAATTCAATGGTAAGGTGGCTTAAAAGTAGTGTTTAAATAAATAATTCTAAATAAAATATATTATACCATCAAACGTAATTAGCACTTTTAATATAAATAAGTACAATTATTTGAAAGGTTTAATATTAATTTTATAAATAAAAGATAAAATGAAACCAAATAATTAAATAAAATAAATAAAATTAAATAAATAAGCATAAGTTTAATTTATTAGAATAATTAAAATTTAATAAATGTATAAAATATAAACTATATAAAATGAACTCAATTGAACTTAATAAATTAAATAATTTAGCAAGAAACCAAATATTAATAACCAAAATTCGAAATAGGACATAAATCAACAACTTATTTAGCTCCTAATTTAAAAGTTTATCAAATTATGAATTTGCACACAGTCAATTCCTAAGAATCCAAATTGAAAAAATATAATAATAAAAGAACATACATCAATTTATCTTTCCCTTTTCGTTCAATAAGAGACATTCCCCAGAACCTTTGATAGCATGACTAAGGCAACGACAGGATTCTCAACCCCTACAGGAATGGAACGACAAAAGCTTTGAGAATTCAAGAGAAAGTTACACAGTGAAATAAGTTAATAAAAATTTTTAAAATTTCAATTATGCAATTGTCGCTTCTATCAGTTTCCTTCTAATTTAATTTCAACATCACAAACAATTTTGTTTCAACATTTCGGAGCTCTTAATACACACCCTATCCTCCAAAATTTCTACAGCCAATTAAAGTCAAATGTCCTTATGTTTCTTGTATAAATTAGCGTTCTTTACTCTACGGTTGAGGATGCTCTAAGCTATTTCTATAATATCACTTTCTTTGAGTAAAGCCAAGAAACTACCAAAACTCACATATACTACTGATTTTGGTTCTTGATTGTCTAGCCAATAAATGCAGCTTTTCATCTTCTGTAAATAAGACAGTTGATCCTGGAGGGAGCTTATGAAATGAACTTCTTAGGAAAACGTGGACGTTAAATTCATTACCAAGGGTATTTATTTTAGATTGCTCAAGCTCTTCAACTGTATTGCAAATAAGTCCCGAAGATGCCTCGGTTCCATTGAACATGTTGATTAAAATTTAACGGACGGCTATTTTCTATTAGTTGATTTATGTTAGTGTTTAGCAAAATTTCAGGAGTGGTTGTTATTATAACATAAAATTACCAATAGTGGTACAATTATAATTATAATTATAATTTCATTGTTTTCTAAGTCATTGTTACTTTTATGTTCATATATAACATAAATAAAATATCATTGATTTTATTAAATTGTAATTTTTATATATTACTATTATTATTTTTAAATAATTAAAATATAAATAATATAAATCATTAATTTCAACACTGTATTCAAGATAATAGATTTAAGCAAATGATAGGCACTTGAAACATACATCTAGGGATTCTTTTACAGTGGGCTAAAAAAATATTCACTCTCCAAAATAGTTAAAATATGATTTTATTAACAAAATATGTCATTTATGACTTATAAGTTCAAAAAATTAAAAATTAATTGCCAAAAAGATAAATTTCTAGAACAAAACAAGACTTAGTTTACAAAGTTTATGAAGGTATATTTGTTTTAGGGAGTTTATGAGATGTTAATGAGTCTGGTAAAACACTATTAATAAACCAAAATATTTTATATTAAGTTTTCAAAAAGTTTATAAAATGTATATGAAACTAACAAGAAATTTTAATAAAACCAATAAATTTTATGTTAAGTTTCCAACGAGTTTATGAATCCCGTATTCCAACACTTGCTTTTTCCGATAATGTTTTGCAAACATTCTGGCAACCCCAATTTTCAAACGAGAATTACCTACGAGATCTTCAACTTTGGTCCACCTTCACCTTTCTCGGTGGTTTTAAACCGTAATGGTGTTGCTACATTGTCTGGGATGGAGCCACTGACTAGCATCTTTTCCATGTTGCACCGCTTGAAACTCAGCCGATCACAATCTTTGACAGCCAAGTTTTTGTTTGACTGTGTTCAAATCACGGCCGGGCTATGTTTTTGGCTAGTTCTTGACATATCTCTAGTCGCCACCAAAGCATCACTCCTCCAGTTGCCGCCTCCTCCTTCTTGTCCGGTTTTGCCAGTTCCTCCTGTTGTCGACACTGGTTTCGACCGATGCCCATTCCTTGTTGTGAGCCGATTCGTTGATTAGGGCTGCAAATGAGCCAAACCGAGCTGAAAACTGACCTGCTCAAACTTGGCTTGTTTAGCTCATGTTCAGCTCATTTATTGTCGAGCCAAGTTTTTATCTCGCGAACACTGCATGAGTGGCTCGCGAACAGCTCGACTCTTTTTCAACCCTACCGTCGATCCTCTATTGCAATTCGTACTTTTTTTTAAAATTATTTATAACTTGAGGAAATTTTCATTAAAATAATATCCTTTTTGCTAATTATTTTTAATCCGCTCGCTAATTTTGTTTAATTATATTAAAATCTAACGGTATATATCCCATGTATCTATTGTTGATTTGAATATATTATAATAATAATTTAAAAATAAAGACTTCAATTACAGGGAAAAAATCGTGAAAATATCAATACTGAAGTATTAAACATTAATTTGTATAAATTAAACTGGAGAGAAATAATTTAAATATTCTATGAATTTATGAGAAATTTTTTTGGTTAAAAAGGTAGTGATATTTCCAAAGTATTAACGATAAAAATAGAATTACGAAAAAAAATACCAGAAGTGGTAAAATTTTTGTTCTCAAGTACTAACGGACTAAATTCGAATCTCTCTATTCACATCAGGTGTGTGAGTTTATAACTATGCTAAAAAGAAAAAAGAAAGAAAAAAACAAAGTGATTGACATAATTGCATTGTTTTGATTAATTATAAAACTAAAATGATTTAATTTTACTAATCTTCTTAGTTGACAAATTTTGCTTTAGTTTTTTTTTTTTTTTTCGGCAAAAGATATTTTCATTATCGACGCAACTTACAACACCACTTAGCAAGTGCGCACGGCTCACTGCAAGAGCCAAAAGCTCATATTAAATACAAACACAACACAGCAAACTCAAACAAAATACAACCCCGCAATTACAAATTTTTGCTTTCATTAAGATAAAGCATTAACTTGAATGGTATTACAAACACAAGTATAAATACTTCTTGACAGTTGCAAGTTAGATTAACTGAATTCCAACTACTTCCAAAAGCAAAAGAGAGCTATTAGCTGCTAGGGAAATGTTCTCAGTACGTAGCAGATATTCAACAGAAAATGTGTCGAATTTGAGCTTTAGTGAGAATCTAATTTAATTACCTCAAACAAAATGAATGGCTAAATTGCTGTCATCAAGGTCTTTTTTACTAGTCACGAAGGTCACTGATTTGTTTCACCAAAGAAATGGCTCTGCATTCTCCTACCAGTTTGAATTTATCACTCCTGCATAGTTCTCAATAACCAAAATGAATATCAAACCCGCCAGCTTTCAAACCTCAAATTTTGTCATAAATCTTTAAAATAGCAAGAAGCATACGAAAGAAACAACCATATAAAAGAAAAAGAAAAGGCTTATTCAGTTCCACATAATTTTTCCAACTACCAGTATCCAAACTCGCAAGTCGGAACAATGGCTTGCTTTATATTAAAAAAAATATTACGTCACCAGATTCATTCCTTAAAAACAAGACAAAGAAGATTTGCAGAGTAAGAATCTATATAAAGAGATAATCAAGTTCATTATTATCTTAGAATTATTACACTACCAACCCATATTTTACATATTCATCTAATATAACCTGTTTGATATTACATTATGAAATTTTGCATTTCTTCCTCTTTGTTTTGTGAAAATATCTTCTGCAAAATTCACTTAGTTTATGGTTTCTTCTAGAATAAAAGATCCATGTCCCTTTAATATAAGGATTTTCATCAAACATAACAGTGGTTAAAAGGTTCATAATCAACTTGAACATTTCCTATTCATAACACTGAGGCTATCAATTCAGAATTCATCTATTCTTGAAAGTGACAATGACAAAAAAGAAAAATTCCCTGCTCATCCCTTGTCCGAAAACAAGATTATCAATTTCAAACCTTGTTTTTTACATATAATTTAACTGTTGTTACGGTTAAAGGGACTGAACAGAACAATCCAGGTAATAATACTTCGGAATGACGCACAAATTAATTTTAGCACAAAATGAACTTAATTTATGCATTTACCTTGATGTATGAAAAACTTCAAGAGGTTTTTCTGCCAGGATATCAGAGAGGGAAATGACGCTTGGAGAATGAGCAAATACTTCGTATTCTGATTTGATCCCTTCGATAGTAATATACATGAATCTTCTAGTTCTTGGGTGAAAATGAATTAGAGCGCTACGAAAAACATTAAATATCAACAGTGCTCCATTTTTCAGGAGTTTTAAAGGTTGATACGGGCCAGCAGGCAATTTACTGCAGCAATCTATTTTGTTGATCGAACAAATTATAGTCCATGATTTGTTAACACCATAATGCTTCATCATCAATGGTACAATCATCAGTAGAATCACATATGCAGAGGCATCCTGCTAGTACACCTAAAGTCCACAAACCTCTTGCGACCTGTGGACCTGGAACTGATTGAAAGCATTCTTCTTCGATGCGAAATGCAATAATATCTGATAAGCTACGAAAATGAATCCAATGAATAACTCCGTTTAGATATCTAGAAGATTGTACGAAAAAAATTCCTAAGGGAGCAACGCCAACATCTCTCCATAATTCTGTACCAAGTGTATGTACTTCAACAGACCTACCGCAATACCCTCCTACCGCAATCCGTAGCTCAGGAAGGATTCTTATCACCTTATATTTGTTACTCAATGGACTAAAACCCAAACCAGAAATAATGTGATTCTTCTTATTGGAACGAGCATTAGAGTAACAATAATCTTCACCTGTCTTACCTTCCGGAAGTTTAATGAACTCACCAGTAACAGGATTGCAGACAGCTACAGGATTGTTATTGGACGGTTGAGATAAACAAAGCAAGCCGTTGCAAGAATTCACTATCCTATACTTGTGATCCTCTGGCTTAAATCTTAGACAAATGTTTCTCTTGATTCCACTGCTACCGTCATTAGCATGGCCTACTAATTGAATGTTTCTCACCGGAAGTTTCAACTTAGTGTCTAGTTTAATATCACCTCTGAGGAAATAATCTTGGTCTTGTTCCAGTTGAACAAGATAAAGGATTCTTGATATGTGTACCCTATCAGAAGTTCGAAGAATGGGATATGTGTCGACTGTTAGAAACGCGTTAGTTTCTGAAATAAAATAAACAAACGGATCTATAGATATGATTAGAAACAGCAATAATAAATAAATACAAACGCAAAATAAATTAACGAAAAACCTTAACACTGATGAAAGAGATGAAGATGTAGAAAAGCTGAGGCTTGTATGAACAGTTTCCTTAAGACGAGATTTGTCCGTACTAGACAACTGTCTCCCGGGATTAGATTTTAATTCGTATTGAATTAAAATACTGCAAAACGTGTGGACAGTGAAAATGGGCTGGGCCCGTAGTAAGCCCAATCGGTTCGGCATTTGCGACGCGTACGGGCACGCCATGGAACTTGCTGGACCGAACCGGGATTTGCACCCCCCACGCGCCTCTGTGCGCAAGAGTGTATAACTTAAGCTTATAATGTTACACTCCATAAAATGATCATTCATTATAAACCACACCAACATCCCCATTCCTAAGCAATGTGAGATTTGGTTCCTTTAAACCCATTTAAACATTTGCCCCAAGCTCACTTCGAGTTTCAATTTCTCATTCACCTTAAATTTGTTTTGAGCATATAATATACAGTTGGAACGCTCTCATTGCGTAGAATACATTGACACATTTCAAGTTATTCAAAATGCAAATTTTCTCATAAATTATTATGCTCAAAATTGACTAAACACACCAAAATTTCCACATTTAGTTGATGATTAATACAAGCTGCATGTTCTTTTGCTTTCCAAAAAAAGGGGAAAGGAAAGTGATTAATACAATGCCTATGTCAATTCACACAAAGAACAAAATAAATAGAAAGGCTCCATCAATGTGATTTAAAATAACATTACATATTAAATTGCATTGAGATCTAAACGACCTAATATATAAATTAACTCTTGAATTTGAATGAATTTTCGGAGTGAACCCCTTAACTATGTGAGCAGCGAAGGTTGAAGTGTATATTTGACTCATACAAAGAACCGATAGGAATTCATTTTCTGAAATATCCTGATTTTCATAAATTGTGGTTCTTCAATATCCTTTCGATGACATATGTTGTGTTGAAGAGATATTGATTGCATAAACAGCATAAACATCGTAGCAGTAACATAAACTAGAGAAAGTATAAAAAAAGACAATAATTTTCTATTCTATTGGTTTAAAAATTTTCTCACTAAGAAGTTTGAAGGGAGGGGAGAGGGGGAGGGTGAAGTGGTAGGGAGCTGAGCATGGGAGCTGAAGAACCAGGGTTCGAGGTAGCATCAATGCAACAAAAATGCCCCTCTCCTTCGGGTGTATGTGTGAGTGCGTGTAAATGTCTACTGAAAAAAAAAAAAAAAGTTTGAAGGGAAATTGAACTGCATAAGTCTCATTACAATCAACCAACTTTAACTGCATTTTGAAATAAAATATCATAATAATAAAATTACTCAAATAATTCCAAAGAAAGTATGAACATAACCAGAAAATATGATTGATATTAAAAGCTCTCTTAGTTCTTACTAAGCATAACTCCAAAAAGAAGAAATTTGCAGTAAAAGGAACATGATATAACTGCTCATTGATCAAAATATACAACTAAAGCTTTGGTTTGGTTCATATATTGAAGCAGAACAAAAGCCAAAAAGATCTGTAAATAAAAAGGAGACAGATTAGTTGTTGCATTGCATTAAAGGAAGAACCAAATTTTTAAGACTTTCATAAGCTGCAAAAAGATCTGCATATACCCTTTGATTCATTCTGATAATTGGAATCTCTCTAGCTCTGAAAATTCATCCTCATTAGCGTCCTCATTATCATCCTCGTCCTCGTTCTTTGTAGATTCATCCACATCTTTATCCTTATTCTTCTCCCTGTCCTCCACAGAATCATCCGCATCATGTTCCCCATTCTCGTTCCCGTTCTTGTCCTTGAGTTCCATAGATTCATCCTCATTATTGTCCCTGTCCTCTGCAGATTCATTCATAGCCTTAACCTCATTCTCACTCCCTTCCTCTTTCTCTGCTCCATTTGCTTCACCTACTAAAACAAGACTCTCAACAAAAACATCCAAATAAAAAGACCAAACATTACCCTTGATGCCAGTTTTGCAAGTTTCTTTCCCTTTCGGATCATAGAAAAACAGTTCTCCATCTCTTTTCATAAAATGAAATTCATCTTTCTCCAACAATGCCAACAGAGCAGTACCGTCTTGCCGAAATCCAACTAGCCTATGAACCATTTCCGAAGATACAATGTTGAAAAGTCTGGTCCAAGATCCTTGAACGCCATACTCTTTCATCATCCAAACAGAATACCTCTCTTCTTCCCAGAACTTCATAAATGGAACCAATACAAGTGAATCATGAAGAACACCAACTTCCATATTCTTTGAACATTCCTCAGCAAGAAAATCTGGCAGTACCATTTCCCTAAATGCCTCTTTCCCCAAATCAAATGAAACAATCACATTAGAAGCATTTTCCTCATTCTGTTTATAACCAATCCAGTGGCAAGCACCATGAACAAAAGCACACAAAGAATAAGACCCAACCACATATTTCAAAGCATTATCAACCATTCTCCAATACCCACTTCTCAAACTGTAGATTTCAACCAATGGTGGAACTTCCCGAGAGCAATCATAAGCATCCAAATAGACTAATCTCACCAATTTATAGTCATTACTTGGCGAATCAAAACCAAACCCAAGTGAGTGTGTATAAGGTCCATACGATTTGAATGTAACATTAGGTTTAGGGATTAAAACAAGCTTTCTAATACTAGGATTCCATAAAGCCATTCTATAAGTGTAAGTAAAAACGTCATCAGACAAACAAACAACCCCATTACAAGAACCAACTATATTGAGATAACTATATTTACCCTTAAATGGACAAGTTAGTTCCTTTATAGGAGAAGATGGAAAAGTTTCATCTGGGTATAGGAAATAATGTTCATCCATTGCAACTAGATCCTTAGAAGTGCACCTAAAGAGAAGAATGCTACTATTCTTTCTAGGACTTTCTTTTACATGTTGGGTTATGAAACTAGGGCTGGAGATTAAAAAGTTCCATTCTTTTGAAACGCACCTGAACTTGAGAAGTGTTTTCACTGGTAATTTTGACAGAATTTCTCTTAGAACCTCTCGAGGAAGAAAATGATCAGACATTTCTTCTTCTTCTTCTTCAAGTTTTTGCTTCACCCAAATGTTTTTGATTCTTTCTTCTGAAACATTGTTCTCTCATTATATACAGGTTAAAGCTCTTGTATTCGTAGCGAGCAAGTCAAGAATACGTGGACTATGCCACGTGTAATAACATGGGCCCATATGTGGTGACGTGGCGGATATAATGAATTTGAACTCTGTTTTTTGGAATAGAAGACGACGAAGAGGAAAAAAAAAAGGAAAAAGTCGACATGAACGGTGGAGAAGGGAAAACAGTGTGTGTAACAGGAGCTTCAGGATTCATTGCATCTTGGCTTGTAAAACTCTTGCTCGACAAAGGCTACACTGTAAAAGCCACTCTTCGTGATTTAAGTAAGTAAATCTTTGTCTTTTTCCTTATTTTAAGCTTCTTTTTGCTTCGGTTTTGAGCTTAATCTTATCAAACCAGCTAGATTTTTCCGGGGTTTATGCTTAATTTTAAGCTCATAGATTCTGGAATTTAGAACATAGTATCTTCTATCTTTATTTTATTGATTGGCTTCATATCTATTAGGTTTTCTTGATTCTAGTCTTTTTCAGTAATCCCTAAATCTTTGTGTTTGATCATAGAACAAAAGTCTGATTAGCTCAAAGTGTTAATGGGTTTAATTTAGTCAATATGGATACTTGTTTTATGATTAGCTCCATATATTCTCTAGATTTAGATCCTCAAAATAATTTCTTGGACCGGTTTTGTGTGTTTTCTGGTTTCAAAATACTTGAATCAGATAAGAAAATTTGTGGTTTTGTGAAAAGTTATAATGCATCTATTTGCAGAACTTGTCATTGAATGGTTCATTTGATCAAAATTCCATTTTAAATCTTTTCCCTTATAATTTCCTTTTTTTACATTTTTTTCTTGATTTTTATTAGAAGATCAACAATCTATATATTCAATTATTCATTTTGATATGACCACTTTCACATTGCATTTTGGGTAACTGACGAACGAATCTTGTCGAGCTTAATATAGTTTTGAAAAATTTTTGTTGGTGTAGATGACCCTAATAAAACTGAACACTTGCTTAAACTGAATGGAGCCAAAGAAAGACTTCACTTGTTCAAAGCAAATTTATTGGAAGAAGGAGCTTTTGACCCTGTAGTTAATGGATGTGAAGGTGTATTTCATACAGCCTCTCCAGTAATTTTTCCGAAAAACGATCCTCAGGTAACCATTCTCGTGAAGCGTGTCTGTAACTATCTTACTAGCTTGATGCATTTGACATATATGACATTTTCTTAGTTTCTCTGCATTTCAGAATGAATTGCTTGAACCTGCAATAAAAGGAACACTCAATGTTCTAAAGTCATGTGCAAAAGTTCCTTCTATCAAAAGGGTGGTTCTTACATCTTCTATGTCTGCTGTATCCTTCAATGGGAAGCCTCTCACCCCTGATGTGGTAGTTGACGAGACATGGTTTTCAGATCCAGCTTATTGTGAGGAAAAAAAAGTACATAATAATATTCTTTTACAACCACTTATTGCTTTCTTTTCTGATATTAATAGCTTTTTACGTGTGAAAGATTCGACAATTTTTAGTATGACAGTGCTTTTATTCGCAATAGACATTAGAATTTGAGGCTTGTTCTTGTTTTGGCATTTTGCAGCTTTGGTATATGCTTTCAAAAACTTTAGCTGAGGATGCTGCTTGGAAATTTGCGAATGAAAATGGAATTGATTTGGTTGTTATAAATCCAGGATGGGTATTTGGTCGTCCTTTACAGCCAATGCTTAATCTTACCATTGAGATTTTGTTGAACCACATAAATGGTACTTTTCTTCAACCATGGATGGTTTTTTTTATGTACATTCTTTATCTGCGTACACTCCAAGTATTCGACAAAAGACATTCCTTGATATGGTTATGCAGGTGAAACATTTCCAAATGACATTTTTCGATTCGTTGATGTAAGAGATGTTGCAAATGCACATATTCTAGCTTTTGAAAGACCTTCAGCTAACGGAAGATATTGTTTAGTAGGACAAGTTGCCCATTTTTCTGAGTTATTGAAGATTCTACGCGAAAATTATCCAGCATTGCACCTTCCTGAAAAGTAAGCATTTGGATTTTCATTTTAACAAATGTCATTCTTGCTGAAAGGCCATTTCCTGGTGATAAGTTACAAGTTTTGATAAGTTTCTTTACAATATATATATTTTTTTCTGTAAGCAGATGTGCAGATGACAAGCCTTTTGTGCCAAAGTATAAAGTTTCAAATGAAAAGGCAAAAACTTTGGGCATCAATTTCACTCCATTGGAGGTTACTGCTAAAGGTACTATTGAAAGCTTGAAAGAGAGAGGCTTTATAAATTTTTGAGTGACCTTGACCAAATTTCCATTTCCTGTTAAACTTTATTGTTGGCTTGATTGATCATATGACTAATAAAATTTTGTAATGACATAATGCATTTTTTTTCTATTATATATAAACAATTGGGATAATGATAATATCAGTTGCTGAACTTTGGTTGCTTTTCTGTTCCAGTTTGCTGAACAATTTTTTTGTTCATTTAAGTTGCTGAACATTCAAAATGGTGCATTTTAGTTGTTGAACTTATTAAATTGGTTCATTTAAGTCGCATGTTAGTCTTGCCACGTGGCGGCGGAGCTCCGGTGACCATGCCACATATGCAAGTAGGTAGGACTGCTGATTGTACAATTTATTTATTTATTTTTTTTTCATTTTTAAGGGGGAAAAAAAAATTATTTTTGCCTAAAAACGTGACTTTCTTTTCTCCTCTTCTCTAGCCGCTCACCACCCATCCCCGCCGCCTTCCTCCCTCTGTGGCTATTAGTATGCCTCCTCCCACCGATGGAAAAGCTGGTGCGATGATCGAACTCGTTCGGCGATACAGGTCCATTAGCACCGCCTCACCTTCTTCCGCTGCTGCCAGTTAATCAGTCAGAACAGGCGACGCTTCCTTCACACCGACTCACTCTGCGAATGCCATTCCCACCATCATCTACTGCCCAGTGGCCCTGGTTTGGCCCTTTTTCTCTCTCTTCTTATCGTTCTCTTTTTCTTTACTATCTTGTTGGTTTCGAGGTATTGGCGTTTTCTTGAAAATGTCTTTCCATCTCTTTGAAGCGGTGGTGGTGGCTTATAGTGCTATGAAATTGCGTGAAATCTTGGGGCCGAGATCGGGATCGGTTTCGGTTTCTGCTGCTGCATAGAGAGAGAAGGTAAAAGTCTGTTGGGAATCTATTGTTCTGGGAGTGTCCATGGAGTTTGAAATTGAAGAATTAAGATGGAAGGAAGAAGAGGGGATGGTAGGTTATGAATAATACTATCTGAGGAGATTCAGTAATAGTGAATTATATTTTCATTTTTCAGTTAAGCTTTGGCCTGAAATTGCTTGATCGGAAGAAGGATTGAAATATGAATAGAAGAAGATGGATCTGTTCTTTTTTAATTAATTTTTTTCCCTGAAAAATGAGAAAAAAAAAAATGAAGAATTTGTAAAATTCAAGCCGGAATTCTCACTTTCCGAGATGATATTGAAATTGAAAGAGGGGAAATTATTGAGCTAGAAATCAAGAAAGCAATTCAAGAATCAAGAGTTTCTGTAATTTTTCTTTCTAAAAGATTATTCTTCTTCACGATGGTGTCTTGATGAATTTGCAATGATTATGGAAATAAGAAGAATTGGGCATATTGTAGTACCAGTTTTCTTCTATGATGTGTATCCAGTTCAAGTTGGGAATCAAATTGGAGGCTATGTTTAAGCTTTTGCTAGACTTGAAATTGCTTTCAAAGAGAGACCTAGAGACAGTGGATGGATGGAGAATATCACTTAGAACCTGGTCATTTACATCAGAAAAATAGAAAAGGAAAAGAAAAAAACTTGTTCAATGCCAAAATCTATTTAGGATATCAAGACTAGACAATGTTTAGTTCACTTGTCTAAATTTATGGTTCATTGTGATTGATTCAATATTAAAATATAATTATAAAAATATAAAATGAAAAATGTTATATTGGAGATCAAATTTTTAAATTAAATGTTTACTTATACATATTTATCCATAACACTATTTACACTCTGTTATATATATCTAATTGAAGATGCCGTTAGAATGGTTACAGATATGGGTTTTAATATGAAGGTGTGAATTTTTATATTTTTGTGTGTACTGATCTTGCATTTGCTTCTTGCATTTGATTCCACCTTTCCTGGAGTTGATTTACGATTTGATTCCATCTTTCTTGCATTTGATTTGCAAGATGGTGCTGCTTCTTGCATTTGATTCCATCTTTCTTAGAGTTGATTTACAATTCGATTCCATCTTTTTTGCATTTGATTTGCAAGATGGAGCAGGAGCGAAGATGAAGAAATTGGCGAACAAGGATTTTCTTTTATTCATTGATCTATTTGTCTTGAAAAAAGGGAAAAAAAGGTACAGTCAGCAAAAGTGTCCATATATGATGATATCAATGTGGCATTTTCTCAAAGTCCACTTGGCAAAAAGTTAATTAGCGTGGATTTTGCCATGCCAGCAATTCGGAGAAGCTCCTTCGCATGACAACTAAAACGCACCGTTTAACTAAAATGAATAATTTAAGGAGTTCAGCAACTGAAAATGAACAATTATTTTGTTCAGCAGGTAAACAGAAAAGCATCAAAAGTTTAGCAACTAAAATTATCAAATATCCCATAAAAAAATTTGTTAAGAGGCCGTCCGTACGACACTTTTTTTTTTCTCCAGCCCACTAAGTATCTAAAAAATGTGAAAAAGTAATGAAATGAATAGAAAAAACAACCACTTGCGTCTCTCTCGCAGTTTTCTTCATTTCTCTTAAAATCTGTGTTAGATTTTGTCAGAGTTAATTAATCAAAACAGATGGAATTGTTTGGAGTTTCACATGATATATTCTATAAGTATTCTGATCATTTGCTTTTGTCGCTTAAACAATGTGAATTTTGGGTACTATCTTGTTGGAAAAATCTTCAAACTTGGTTTTCAGACTGACATTTTAACTCTCACTTGATTAATGGGCTCTGTTGGGAAGATAGATTTGGTGAAGCTGTGGACTTGTTTGATGAGATAGTTGCCAAAGGGTATCAACCTGACAAGTATACCCTTTACGGTGATTATGAACGGTTTGTGCAAACTTGGGAAAACCAATGTGGCCATTGGTGTTCCAAACAGAATGGTGGAGGAAGGCTGCCAGCCTAATGTTGTGACATATAGTGCAATCATTGATAGTCTTTGTAAGGATAGATTGGTGATTGAGGCATTAGATTTCTTCCTAAAATTAAAGGGCAAGGGTATACCACCTGATGTTGTTACTTACAACTCTTTAATGTGTGGTCTGTTCAATTCTGGCCGACAAAAGGAAGCTTTTGTTCTTCTCAATGAAATGTTTAAAGCAAATTTTCCAATGGATTTGATAACATATAGTGTATTGATCAATGCACTTTGTAAGGATGGTAAGGTCTCAAAGGCCTGTAAGATAGTTAAATGGATGATTCGGAGTGGAACCAAGCCGAACGTTATAACCTATAATTCATTAATGGACGGATATTGTTTACATAACCAAGTGGATGAAGCTAGGAAAGTTTTTGACATGATGATAAAGAATGGTTGTGCACCCAGTGTCATTACCTATAACATCTTGATTCATTGTTACTGTAGAAGAAAGAGAATAGGTGAGGCTATGAAGCTTTTTGATGAAATGCCTCACAAAGGTATGATTCCAAACAATGTCACTTGTAGTACTCTTATACGTGGTTTGTGTGATGCAAAGGGACCTTTAGCTGCACATGAGTTTTTCAAGAACTTGTTTGATAGTGGTCATTGCTTGGATAAAGTAAGTTACTCTATTTTGATAGATGGCTTCTGTAAGCGTAGGCTACTAGATGTCGCAGTGGCCTTATTTCATGAAATGAGAAAGAACCTCTTGAAGCCTAATATAATTATCTATACTACCTTAATTGATGGCTTGTTTAGTGTTGGAAAATTTAAAGATGCTAAGGAACTGTTCTCCAGGCTTCCCTTATACGGGTTGATGCCTGATGTTGTCGCGTATAATGTAATGGTCAAAGGACTATGTAAGGAAGGATTGATATTCTTGAGGAAAATGGAAGAGAGTGGCTGCCTTCTAAATAGTGGCTCTTACAATGTGATTATCCGAGGATATCTCCGGTCCAATGACTCAACTACAGCAGAAAAACTTATTGCTGAAATGTTAGCCTAGGGATTCTGTAGATGCCAGCACGATGGAGTTGGTAATAGCTTTGGTTGCAAACAACAAGGATGATCCATTTATAAAGAAGCTCCTGAGTTGTTCTAAAAGGTTCTGAGTTTGAAGGTGAAAAGTCGAAGGGAGCGATTTCAAGGTAGACCAGTTGTTATAAACTAGAACAAATTTATGCTCTATTTTTGCTACTGTCAATTCCAATTCTCTTGAGAACATTCTTTATATTCTGCAATTCTTTATATAAGAGATGTTTGTATTATGCATCTTTTGTAAGCTGTTTTTGAATATGCTTGAATGATTCTCAAAAGACTTTCTGATATTTTCATTGTTAACACACATGCATCTAATTTTTTTTGCTTGAAGTTGTGAGCTTGTTGTCGTTGAAATATTCAAATATATATTGGTAGATGTAAGATTTGATGACTATGTTAATAACAATGGTAACAACATTTTTCATTTTATCTGCATTTCAGAGTGAATTGCTTGAACCTGCAATTAGAGGGATGCTTAATGTTCTCAAGTCGTGTGTGAAAATTCCTTCTGTCAAAAGAGTGTTTCTTACATCTTCTATGGCTACAGTGATGTTCAACGGGAATCATCTCACCTTGAATGTGGTAATTGATGAGACAGTTTTCTGATCCAGCTTTTTGTGTGGAAAATAAGGTACATTACGCAAAATGCTTTATTTTATGCAAAATTTTTTTTTTCAATATTCATGTATGAAGATCATTTAAAAATCTGAAATTTCTTTTGGGTAATTTTCAGATTTGGCATTCATTTTAAAAAAACCTCAGATGAAGGATGCTGCTTGGAAATTTGCAGTGAAATGGAATTGGCCTGGTTACAATCCAGGACTGGTTCTTCTGAATCACATCAATGGTACGCTTCTTCGACCGTGAATGACAAATTATCAAATGCATGATATGTTTTCTCTTTTGTTTTGTATTTAAAATGGTATTTTTACTGGGTGATTACATCAATCGTGCATACCATATGCAAGCTAATAAGCAAGAATCCTAAGTGAATTCACCTTATGGAAGGAATAAAGTCTATTTACATGCAGGTCAAACATTTCCCAACGATTTTATGGATTTGTGGGTGCAAGAGATGTTGGAGATGCACATAGTTCTGGCTTTTGAAAGAACTTCAGTGGAATGGAAGATACTGTTTGGTATGAAAAGTTGCATGCTTTTCCAAATTTTTGAAGATTCTATATGAAAATTACCCTACATTACACCTTCCTGAAATGTATTGTTATTTGCATAGTGGTGAATGTCATTCATGTCGAACAGCCTATGGCTGTCACAGGACTAACGGTTTTTTAAGATAGAATTACCTTCAAATAGTTAAAAAAAGAATAAATCTTCGATTTCTTTTTTCTTTTTGGGAAATATCTTCCGTTTCAATCTAATCGATAATTATAATCTGGTTGGTAAATCAATCAATTTGAATAAATTTCAACATGGTTTTCGCTGATGTGCAAGCGATAAGCTTGCTGTGCCGAAGTACGAGTTTTACCAAAAAGCAAAAACTTTGGGCATGAACTTCACTCCATTTGACACAAAAGTATCATCCTATACATATAAAGCTAAATAAGTTACATTCCACACACACACACACATATATATATATATATATATAAAACAAGTAAAAGCCAAGTGAGTGGAATGGTCTTCACGTTTCATCTATTCATTCAAAATGAATATGGCCAACCCAATAATGGGCTTGGGCTTGGTTTTTCCAGCCTATCACCATCAACAATATGGGCCAACCATATGAATGAATCATTGTGCATGCTGCCGGCCTAGTTTTGTTATTTTTCTACCTTAAGAATTGTATTATTTAATTTGTGCTAATGCCTATAAATAGGTTTAGATTTGTAAACGTTAGATGGAGACTTGATTTTAGGAATAAAAATTTCATTTCTTCTTCAGAAGATTATTTTTTTTTACTCTTACATTTTGAAGTACTTGTATCTTTGGATTGGCTTCTTCAAGGCAGTGATTCAAGCCAAATATTCGTCATAGCAAAGTCTTTGATTCTACCACAAAATCGGCAAAATATTAATCTCGGCACTTCAACTGTGTCACTATTGAAGGCTTGAAAGAGAGGGGCTTTGTTCATGCCGATGAATGCTGACTTTGGCGGCTTGTCATTGAGCCATGTCAGTTTTTTCTTATCTGGCTGAAAGCGCTTTTGTGTTGGCTCATTTTTGGTGTTGGCTCCATTAACATGGGTTCTGTTGCTGGTCTGGTGTTGGCAACTGAGTAAAACCGAAGGTTGGAGTTCTCTTTCGTTTTGAGTTTCGAAAGAGACAGTGAGAGAGAGATAAAAGAAAGGCGATATGACCAGAGAAGAAAAGTTGTATGTGACAGGTGCTTGAGGTTATACATCTTGGCTTGCCAAGCTACTTAATGGGGAGCTACACTTCCAATGCCATTATCAGCGATTTGAGTAAGTTTATCTTTTTGCTTTCCTCTCTTGTGCTTCATCTCACAAAATCAGTTTGATTTTTATCTATCTACATGTGCTGGTCAAACATCTCCAAATGATGTTTCAAAATTCACAGTTTTCTGCCAATGCAAATGTTCTAGCTTGTAAAAACCTTCTTTTAATGGAACATTGACTGTTTTCTGGGACTAGTTGCTTATTTTCTGGGTTCCTTAAGATTCTGCAGAACTTCACCCAATATTATGCCTTCCCAAAAGGTACTTTATTATTATTTGCAGTTTGGCGAATATCCTTCTTATTGAACAAACATTGCACCTCTCGATTTGGTAAGGTAAGGTTTTTGTCAGAAATGATGCCATGTAGAGCTTGAGACAAGGGTTTCTTCCTCAGCATTTGTGAGTGACGTTCTCAAACTCTTGACTTCTACTCTTGTTAAGCTTTTTTAGCTTGTTAGAAGATCCTCTGAAGTCCAAGAAATATAAACACATAGGGAAAGAAGTAGAAGATGTTGGAGGACCCATTCATTCATGTTAAAGAAATAAGAAAAAGAAGGTGGATTAAGAAGAAGAACAAGAACAAAGAGGCCAATCTTTTTTGTGAAAAGTTCTTTTTTTTTTTTTTGAACGGCAAATATGTATTGTATGAATTGATTTTTTTTTTTTTAACATAATGTGGATAGGGGATTCGAACTTAGTCCGTTAGAACTCGAGGACAAAAGTTTTACGCTGGCCCCCAACCACTTGTATGAATTGATTAATACAACAGTTTTGTTGTAATTTTAATGCTTAAGTAAATTTTGTTATGAAAATAATATATATCATTCATGTAAGCAACTAAGATTTTTGCATAGAAAAAAAATCTTACCTTATTGTGGGTTTAAGTAACAAATTGCCTTAATTGCAAAAATTACATTATTCTACTAAGAAATTACTACCAACGCTTTTATTCTTGTACGACGCCGTTTTTTTCGAGCCCTCCACTTAACAATAGCATCTTCTCAACAAGGTGAAAGAGAAAAGCTTTCGTCTATCGCAGTTATTCATTTCTCCTAAAAAAAATCCGTGAAAGATTTCTCAGATCAGCTACATTTCTCAGATGATGTTGTCGAGTAGCAGCAGGAGATGCCTCTCCAATTTTCCGTTTGATTGGCTACTTGGTATTTTCCATTCTGTTTCTCACAGTACATCTACTTCTAGCAGCTCTACACATATCAGATGTAAGAGAAAATCTAGTTCATTTGATAGCATTGATGATGCCTTAGCTCAGTTTGATTTGATGCTGCATAGTAATCCCTTACCTCCTATTAAAGATTTTAATGGATTGCTATCTGATCTTGTTAGAATGAAACAATATCAGACTGTAATTTATTTATCCAAACAGATGGAATTGTTTGGAGTTTCACATGATATTTGTTCTATGAGTATTCTGATCAATTGCTTTTGTCGCTTAAACAATGTGGATTTCGGTACTCCCTTGTTGGGAAAATCTTCAAACTTGGTTTTCAGCCTACCATTATAACGCTTACCACCTTAATTAATGGGCTTTGTTGGGAAGATAGATTTGCCGAAGCTGTGGACTTGTTCGATGAGATTGTTTCCAAAGGGTATCAACCTGACAAGTATACCTATACGGCGATAGTGAACGGTTTGTGCAAACTTGGGAAAACCAATGTGGCCATTGGTGTTCTAAACAGAATGGTGGAGGAAGGTTGCCAGCCTAATGTTGTGACATATAGTGCAATCATTGATAGTCTTTGTAAGGATAGACTGGTGATTGAGGCATTAGTTTTCTTAAAGAGTAAAGGTATTTTACCCAATGTTGTGACTTACAACTCTTTAATGTGTGGTCTGTTCAATTCTGGCAGACAAAAAGAAGCTTTTGTTCTTCTCAATGAAATGTTTAAAGCAAATGTTCCAATGGATTTGATAACATATAGTGTATTGATCGATGCACTTTGTAAGGATGGTAAGGTCTCAAAGGCCCGTAAGATAGTTAAATGGATGATTCAGAGTGGAACCGAGCCCAATGTTATAACCTATAATTCATTAATGGACGGATATTGTTTACATAACCAAGCGGATGAAGCTAGAAAAGTTTTTGACATGATGATAAAGAATGGTTGTGTACCCAGTGTCTTTACCTATAACATCTTGATTCATTGTTACTGTAGGAGAAAGAGAATAGGTGAGGCTATGAAGCTTTTCGATGAAATGGCTCACAAAGGTTTGATTCCAGACAATGTCACTTGTAATACTCTTATACGTGGTTTGTGTGATGCGAAGGGACCTCTAGCTGCACACAAGTTTCTCAAGAACTTGTTTGATAGCGGTCATTACCCGGATAAAGTAAGTTACTCTATTTTGATAGATGGCTTCTGTAAGCATAGGCTACTAGATGTGGCGGTGGCCTTATTTCATGAAATGAGAAAGAACCTTTTGAAGCCTAATATAATTATCTATACTACCTTAATTGATGGCTTGTTTAGTGTTGGAAAATTTAAAGATGCTAAGGAACTGTTCTCCAGGCTTCCCTTAGACGGGTTGATGCCTGATGTTGTCATGTATAATGTGATGGTCAAAGGACTATGTAAGGAAGGATTACTTGACGAGTCATTGCTGGTCTTGAGGAAAATGGAAGAGAGTGGCTGCCTTCCAAATAGTTGCTCTTACAATGTGATTATCCGAGGATATCTTCGGTCTGATGACTCGACTACGGCAGAAAAACTTATTGATGAAATGTTAGGCAAGGGATTCTCTGTAGATGCCTCCACCATGGAGTTGATAATAAATTTGGTTGCAAATAAGAAGGATGATCCATTTGTAAAAAAGCTCGTACGTGGTTCCAAAAGTTTGGATTTCGAAGTTTTAAAGTCAAACTGAGAGATTTTAAGGTAGAAAAGCGAAAGTTCCTTCTATCAAGAGAGTAGTTCTGACTGATGTTCAGTGGGAAGCCACTTACCTCGGACGTGGTAATCGATTAGACAGGGCTTTCTGATCCAGCTTTTTGTGAGGGAAAGACTGAACAGTTCGTCATTTTCACAGAAGTTCACTGCTTTATTTTATTGTCCTTATCTCGAGGTCTTTACTAGATACAAAAAAAGTTTCAATATTCATGTATGAAGACTGTTTAAATTACAAGCATAAAGCATTTGGAACTTTTCAGATTTTGTATGAACTTTCGAAAACCTTGGCTGAGGATGCTGCATGGAAATTTGCTAGTGAAAATGGAATTGACCTGGTTACACTAAATCCGGATGGAGTTTGGATGTCCTTGGCAGCCAACTCTTAATCTCACTATTGAGGTTCTTCTGAATCACATAAACGTTAACCTTCTTTGACTGTGGATAATTTTGCATGCACCTTCTCATTCTATGTGCACTTCAAGCTTTCGACAGAGCTTTATATACTTGCATATTTGAATGACGAGTTATCAACTGCTTGATATCTACCTTTTTGTTCTGTACTTAAAATGGAACTTTTATCATTTGATTATACATTAATTTTCCATATCATATCCAAGCTCATAATTTTTTCTTTCTTTTAATTTCCTCAACAAATCCGTTTGATGGAAGCGATGGAGTCTATTTACATGCAGGTCAAACGTTTCCCAATGACGTTTTGTAGATTCGTGGATGTAAGAGATATTGCAAAAGCACATATTCTGGCTTTTGAAAGATCTTCAGCCAATGGAAGATACTGTTTAGTAGGATAAGTTGCACATTTTTCTGAGTTATTGAAGATTTTATGCAAAAATTACTCTACATTACGCCTTCCTGAAAAGTAAGTTCTTGTTATTAGCATTGCAATGAATGCCATTGATGTTGAGCAGCCTTTGGCTATAGCAGAACTAACAGTTTTTTAAGAACAGAAGTACATTTAGACAGAGGCGTAGCCAAAAAATTAGCGCTGGGGGCCCAAATTCTGACTACGTCACTGTCTTCGGTAATTCAATTAAAAATAAAAAATAGATGTTGAATCAACTTTTGGTATAAAGAAGCTTGGTTTGGCATGGACAAGTAACCAACAACAAATTGATAGATTTAGGAAGGAAAGAAAGAAAGATTACTATATTAGGTCAATCCCTCTTCCCTCTGCACTCAAATCTTCTTCTTCCTTCCTTTGAAAAAACATAATGTGGGTGAAAAGTAAAATGATGAATTGTTGACTTGATTCACATGCAGACCTTAATTTCTTATACAAAATAATTATTTTTATAATATTTCATTAAAATTAATGTTTTTAAGAGATATCACTCTAAAGTCCCTGAATTTTTCTACTATTAAATTTTTTATGTTTGGAAAATAAGCTTATGAATCTTTGTAGTTTT
>CATIWJ010213248.1:0-26654 GCA_949640765.1 Croton laevigatus | reverse complement strand
AGTTATCAGTTTATGGAAAGCTTTCTGGGCAGAAAACTAACGAAAGACTTGGCTATTCTCACTAAAGAAAAGCAATTTGTTTATTCAATTATGTAATAATTAATCCTAAGCAACAATATGGCTTATATAACCAACTACAAGAGTAGGCAATAACAAACCCACTTAAATACGTAAATAGCAATCCAAATAACAATCTAAGAGCCAGCTAACCAAATCCTACTTAGAGACAAAGTCTGGTCCTAAAACAAAAGTCTTCCTACGACTCCTAGTGGAACGCCTCAAGCCTCCCTCCGATTTTCCCACAACTACAGTTTGTGAGACTTCCGGCTCACGCGTTTGAATCGTATCAGCTACATATAGGAAGTTGTAAGTATAACCAATGGTGGAATAAGGGGAAACCTAGTGAGTACTTGCCACCTTAATTCTGGTTCTGCAACTAGATATATATGACAAACATCAATTTCGTACTTATTTTTTCTTAACAAAGGTATTTTTATGCACGCATCCAAAAGAGGTTATAATCTGTTGGAAATGGATTTGAACCCATATGTTCTACCTCCACTTCACTAAGCCCTACCACTAAGCCAAACCCCCTCCCCCAATTTCCTAAATAATAAAGCCATAGATAATTATTAATATTATTCAATATTTTAAATATGTACATAAAAATAAGCCATTAATTTGTATATTTTTTCTTTATCAAGAAAATTAGTCCCTAATAATAAGGCAAAATAATTTAGACAATATATAATTGAAAATAAAAAATTTATTCTAATTATATTTACTATTTTATGCTACAAAATGGAAAAATATTTATTAACTATCTTTAATTTAAAAATTAAAAATAAAAAAAAAAGATGGTATAAAAAATTAAAAATAATCAATTAACCTTAATTTTAAAGAAGTGAGTAGAGAAATAAAATATTATATACCATCAAAATATCTGCAAAATATTTGTGAGTAAAAATAAAATTTCATTTATATAATACCTTGCAGTACACGGGTACACAACTAATTCTATCTAATTAGTACAATTACGTTTAATTGACATTGTGATTTTAATAAATGATATATTTTATCTTCTATTATAATATGATTTAATGAAATTAATTTTTTCTTAACACCATTATAAAAATATCTATATTTATATTTATTTTTCTAAATATATCCATATTCTTTTGATAAAATAAATATTTTATTCATAATAAAAGAATACAAATTAAAATATAAATTTAGTAAATTATATGAATTTGAAACTTTTTGAATTTGCTTCATTAAGTGTCAATTCAATCTACAATTCAGTGGATTATTTTTTGTCTTTTTCAGTGGCATCCAATGGCCAACACTCAACGCTTGAATATTTCGACGAGTTATGTTATCAGAAAATAACTCAAAAATAACTCAAAAAATAACTCCAAAAATAGATACGTATCTTATATTGCACCTCTTTACATAAATAAAATAACTCAAAAAATGAAAATTAAATAAAAGAATCCAATCTAACACGTGGAGATCTAAACTCCAAAGGCAGAAGAACTAAATTAGTTTGACAGAAAATTAATTTGATTTGTATTTAATTGAATTATATTATGATATAATTAGAGAAACAAATATGATTTTTTAAGGAACGGTAGTGATTAATCAATCCAATCATTAAAATAATACTATTACTAATTATAGTGAACAGAAGAAGAATGCTCTGTTTGGTAGCATGTTAATTTTATTTTATTTTATCTTATCTTATTTTAATTTTATAATTTATATTTTAGCGCCATTATTTATATTATCTTGCTCTGCTAGTACACCAATCAAATTCAAATCCCCACCACCACCACCGCAGCCACCATATCCGCAACCACAAACGGCGTCAGAGCCACCGAAGAAGTTGAAAAAAGAGCGGGAAGGAACGACCACCGCCCCCTCCGTCCTTTCACTTTCATTTCCCATTTCTTAACCCCATAAAGCTAGTTGAGCTACCACTCGCTGTGGGCCCCTCCGCTTATTAGCTGGCCGACAAAGCAAGTCCAAAGCATGCTTCCTCCTTCTCTAAATTTTTCTTTCTCCTACTTTCGGTTACCAATAGTCCATTACCAACAAATAAAACTATGATTACTTCATCTTTGCTTTCTCTCTCTTTCTAATCTAATTTCTTTTCCTCTAATTACTCTCTTTCCGCTTCAATTAGCAGTAACTAATTATCTTCAAATTCAAATTGAAGAAACTGATAACAGTAAGGTGAGATTTCATTTCAGATTTTTTTGGTTTGTTTTGTTCTTCGCATTTGATTGTTCATTTAGCTCTAATTTTTGTAATTTCCGAATGTAGAAAGTGTTTTTAAGTGGTATGAATAACAATGGCTCTTGCTACTAAGGACATTGACTCCATCTTCCAAGGCGCAGGAGCAAAACCGTACGCTCTGCAACATTTTTCCCCCTCTTTTAGATTCTGCTTTTCGTAATAGGATACGTTTATTGCGATTTTGCTCTAATTATATCGTTTTTGCGTTTAGCGGTTTGGAGATCTGGTGTGTTGAAAATCTACGGTTGGTTCCGTTGCCGAAATCCTTGCATGGAAAGTTTTACTCTGGAAATGCTTATATAATTCTCAATGTAGGTTTTAATCCTGAAAATTTTTATTATTAAGAGTTTTCTTTTCCATTTGAGTGTAGATTGAGAGTTTGATGGCCTTGTTTATTTTTCTGTTTTGGAACAGACTCTTTTGCTTAAAAATGGACCTCCTCAGCACGAGATACATTACTGGATAGGAAAAGATGCTAATGAGGTTTTTTTACTTTGCTTTTCAGCTTATGTAGACCTTAGTTAATAGTTAGTTATGCTTCTGCATTTTCAAATTCAGTTGTCATCTTTTAGAATTGGTCTGTTGAGAGCATGCTGTCTTCGTTTTGGATTGGAATTTAATGTTCATTTCTTAGACAATTGAAGTTAACTTAATGATAAGTTGAAAATTGCAATTAAAAGTAGATGCTAATTTTCTGTAAATTCAAGTTATTTTACAGTGTCATGTCAGAAGGAAGTTTGAATTTTTGTCTGTGTAGAAAGAAAGAAACAAGAGATTTTCAATGTATTTCCGTTTCTAGGTTAAACCAATTTGGTCAAATATAAATGATTGTGACAGAATCAGTTGAAGCCAACCAATCAATTAAGAGCAAAGGGAAATGTTAGGTGAACTTGAGCTTCATTATATGAGCGGCTCATTATTGTTTTGCTACAGGAAGTTTTTAACCCAAGGAGATAGATTCCTGGAAATTTTTACGCATAGCTGTTGTTTATTTAGGTTTATAAATTGTAATTCTTGTAAATTAACTCATTCACACAGTGAAGATAAGTGAAAATAACTCAACCACACAAAAGAACACAGATTTTATGCGGTTCAATCAGCGATATGTCTACGTCAATGTAGTCACCCCTTTTTTAATATCAAAACCAAATACAACCAACCAAAAATTGTTTCCTATGCATATGACTTGTAGAAACACGTGGCAATTATAATAGTACACAACATGACAGTAACCCTCTGTCTCAAAAATATTGTAAAATTTTGTGGGGGCTTTGCTCTCACACCCCCCAACAACCTTTCTGTTGCCTTTTCACAAGCTTGGGAGCATAGTGCAGCTGACTGCTCCACGTGCACCTGTGCATATTGCCTTGGGCTCTAGTGAAAAACAATATCTTCGTAATATGAGTCAACAGTATGATAGTAATACATACAAGTTGATATATCTTTAGTAAAACAGCCTCTTTATGTGGAAACATGATATTGATATTTGATAGTTTGTAATGCTAAAAGAAGGTTCTAAAGTTACACACTGATATTTTCAGGCAGAGTCATCCTTGGCATCTGATAAAGCACTTGAACTAGATTCAGCTCTTGGGTCATGTACTGTGCAGTATAGGGAAGTTCAGGGCCAAGAAACAGAGAAGTTCTTGTCATACTTCAAACCTTGTATCATACCTGTTGAAGGAGCATATAAGTCTCAGCCAGGCCACTTGGATGACCAATCATACAGAGTTAGCATGCTAAGATGCAAGGGCAATCATGTTGTTTCTGTTAAAGAAGTAAGCTTTTTTTATGTTCTAAGAATGGCAATTGTCATGCTTGTGGAAACTACACCGTTAGCTATCATTTAAATTGTTATTGAGACAAAGGTTTGGCATGCTGGTGTTCAATGTCATTTGTTAACTTATCCACGAGAAGATTGAGTTTGTAAATAATCATTATATAGCTAATATTTATGCCTGCCTTTGTCATATGTGTATTACTATGTACTGTTTACCATGTATACCACTACATAAACTGGCATCAGTCAACTTCCACACGGTATGTTTCCAAACCCGCATTTGTGGTCTTAATGCTGAGATTTTCATAATTCTCTTTATTCATAATTATGCATGTGTTATTGTTCTTTTTCTGGTTATATAGACTCGGGAATGTCGTTTTTAAGGTTTGAAATTTATTTCAGGTCCCTTATTCTAGGTCATCCTTGAATCATAATGATGTGTTCATTCTTGACACGGCATCAAAAATTTTCCTCTTCAGTGGGTGCAACTCTACCACACAAGAAAGGGCTAAAGCTTTGGAGGTTGTTCAGTACATCAAGGAAAATAAACATGGCGGAAAATGTGAGGTGGCAACTATAGGTTGGAAATTCACCCCCCTATTTGCACCTCTTCCATCTTTCTGTACCTAGGTGGCAACACTAAATGCGAGAAATTGCAATTAACTGATCTGCCTTGCAGAGGATGGAAAATTTGTAGGTGATTCTGAGGTTGGTGAATTTTGGAGCTTGTTTGGCGGTTATGCACCCATTCCAAGGGATTTGCCATCTGATACTCAGGAAGAATCTGATACTCCACCTATTCAACTATTTGGGTAGGTTTTTCACTTCCTTGATTTGCTAATTTGAACTTTGTGTCTAAACTTGGTCTGGGAATTGAAAGAATGTTTAAAATCAAATTAAAAGCTCTCTATTTTCAGTTAGGATTGGATGGATGTTGCCAATACTGTCTTTTATAGTTGGTGAGCCAAAGGATAAAATGCGCCCATTGTTGTTATATATTTATAGCAACTTAAATTGATGATTCAATTTACTCAAATTTTGATGGATTTCCCAACTTATGGTGCATTCATCTCTTGTTCCTGTGCTATTTTCCTTATCTTTTTGGTGTTCTTCCTTTCAGATATCACCATATATATATATTTTCGAAGAAACACTAAAAGTTGTCTTATCAACACCAACAGGATAACATTACAGGGTAAACTATGTCCATGTGAAGGTAATTCATTAAACAAAGAAATGCTTGATCCAAACAAGTGCTATATGCTGGATTGTGGTGCTGAAATCTTTGTATGGATGGGTCGAAATACTTCAGTTACAGAAAGGAAGACATCAATATCTGCTGCTGAAGTAAGTTAAACTTCACCATCATCTTCTTGTTGTATGTCTCTGGACTACCATTCTATGACAGATGTTTGAAAAATTGTTGGAAAATTTGTGCTTTGTACTTCAGCTATCATGATAAATTGCTGGAAGGGGAACATAAAAATATCCCATAAAACTTCATGCATCCAAGTAAAATGGCTACACTTTGGATTTGAATTGTGGTTTCTGTTAAGTTTAATGGAAAGTGTAATTTAGTAAACCTAATGGAGACAGTCTATTGAATGCCAAAACAAAGGAGAGTAGAGAAATTTATTTTTTGTAGATCTAACCATATGTAGTTATGTACCTGTTATTACTTTATTTTTGAAGATCACGTATAGTTGTGTAGCCCAATACTTCTAATGAAATGATAATTTGATTTCAAATGAAGCTCATTCTAATTTCTTTTTTGTTATTATTCTTAACCCTGCCAGGCAGATATACACTTTATTTGTTGAATTCATAACATTATGTAAATATGAATTCAATCAGTGGTTTGAAGTCTAACTTTATACCATAGTACAAGGTGAAATCAAATTCCAGATATGGAAGGTTGTTTCTATATGAAATAATCTTGCCATATTGATTTCAAAGACATTGTTTCTAACTTGATTAATGTCTTGCAGGAATTTCTGAGAAGTCAGAGCAGGTCTACCACAACCCATTTAACATTTCTCACTGAAGGGCTAGAAACTTCTATATTTAGGTCATACTTTGAGAGCTGGCCCCAAGTGGAGCCCAAGCTGTATGAAGAGGGTCGAGGGAAAGTAGCAGGTTTGTCCTGTGACTAAGTTAGAGGGCAGATTCAAAATACAAAATAGTTTTTAGAAAAGTTGATTTGTACTTATTAGGTAACTTTTGTTCGTGTATTGCTAATTATCTTCACTTCTGCTTTTTTTTAATTTTCAAGCAATGTTTAAGCAACAGGGCTATGAAGTGAAGGAGCTTCCTGACGTAGAAAACTCCCAGCCGTACATAAATTGCCAAGGGAAACTAAAAGTAAGCTGCTTAGTAAAACACATTGACATATATTTTTTTCCCTAATAAATATAACCTTTAGTTTCTTCACTGATGTAAACATAATAATTTAGGTTTGGCGGGTAAATGGTGATGAGTTGATCCTTGTTCTGGATGAAGAGCAGACAAAGCTTTTCAGTGGGGATTGTTATATTGTTCAATATAAATATGCTGGTGATGAAAAGGATGAAAATCTATTTTATGCATGGCTTGGTCGTGAAAGCCTACAGGTATCCATGATAGTGAATTCAAATTTTCAAGCACTGTTTCTGTACATCTATCAGTTACAAATGTAATGAGCACTAGCATAAGCAAATATTTATTTAGTGGATTAAATTTGTGTCTACTGCATGGTCACACTTATTTTGCATGATTTACCAAAGATGCTTTTACATGAGATGAGATGCTGGACTTGAGTGATGGGTTTCCTTTTATTTTCTCTTCAAATTTGGATTTCCACAGATATTCAGTTGCCTTATTTTCACACTGAAATTTCACAGAAAGGTCAATGGCTTGAAAATGAAACATCGAAACAATGACTGGATGCAATTGTCTTCACACAATGCTATGGCTTAGTCAGAATTGTTTACTTGCTTCTGTTTGCTTATTCTTGCAGGAAGATAGAGTTGATGCCATCTCCCATATGAATACTATTGCAGACTCAACAAAGGGGGGTCCTGTTTTGGTTAGTTCTTCATATGCCAATCTTTGGCAAACTCTTGCACTACCATGATATCAATAATAACTGTAACCTTGATATTTAAGCACTGGTCTCAGTTTGTTCTGAGAGTCTTGGCATTTAATACCTTTCACATAATGTTACTCTGTACCTTCGTTATGTGATCAGAGTCAACTCTTAAGCTGAAATACTGAAATCCAAGAAGTCTTGAGATTGTCCACTTGGATGTCTGATCAAATATCCATTTTCAAGCACATTCTTTTATTTTCTGGAACATAAAAAGATAACCTCATTGAGCGTTTTCATGGACCAGCTACAATACTGTCTATTGATGTTCAGGAATTATATTAAAAAAAAAAAGTGCTATCTCTAAAAATACTGGCATACCTGTCGTTCAAAATATTGTTCACAAAAGTATGACTATAGCAATGTTCCAAAGAGAAAAAATATGATGTCTGTTTACTCATATTAACTTCTTGCAATTCAAGAAGTCTTTTTTCCCCCCTACGTATCTTAATTCAATTTCTTGTAAGTAAATCATCTCTCTTGTTTTTGGTTCTTGTATATAAAGTAGTTATTGTAATAAGTTAGACTTTTGGTATGCTTCATATGCTTCCTTGTTTAGGTATCTCAAATTTGGATAAAATCTTTACTGCATACTGCTATGCCATATAATTACTGTTCTTGCTTCATTGAAGCTAATTGTTTTCCTTTGGTTTTGACATGCAAATTCTGGCTTAAGGCTCGAGTTATTCAGGACAAGGAGCCACTTCAACTTTTCTTGATTTTCCGGACACTAATTATTTTTAAGGTCTGTACTGTCTACTGAACTTGCTTGTTCATTTTTTAATAAAATTCCTACGGCTTATTATAGTTTTCCTGCCAAGTTATGAATGGTAATTTGTGGCAAACTTTTGTTCGCTGTTTTCTATAGGGCGGTTTTGGTAAACGGTATAAAAGTTTCATAGCTGAAAAAGGCATCATGGATGATACATATGATGAAGGAAAAATTGCACTTTTTCGAGTTCAAGGGACAAGCCCAAATAACATGCAAGCCATCCAAGTTAACCAGGTGAGTTTGAGGCTCTTTGAGTCTAAACAGTAAAATCAGTAGTCTTACACTCTTAATGGAACCCTTGCTCATGAGTGATGATGGACCTTTTTGTTGTTTTAAACTCCTAATCCAAATAATTCTTTTACTTGACTCACTATCTCATCTCAAGACCATTTTTCTGTTTTAAGACTTTCATTCAATGATAATACTGTTGGTGATCATAATTTTATGAAGTTGCTGTGTCAAATGCCCAATGTCAGCTTAAGAACTGGTCTTTTGCTCTGTACTGATTTCATGAATCCAAATTTCATGGATAAAAATAATCTTTAAATATAGATGAGCTATGTTCTGCTGTACAAAAAATTTGGATGTGCATATACACACTGAAATTATTTACTATAAGAACTTTGTGGAGGATCACATCAATAAACAATAAATAAATCAAAGCATAACTTCTATAATGTTTTGATTCTTTTGGTGGGTCCACACTCCTCAGTTTTCTTTCCCTTAAAGTTTTGAAATCATATGAAAAGTGTTGAGCTTGCGTTTTTGAAAGTTCTATGGAGTTTAGTTGACCACTATGCATGAAAATGTGAACTTTGATCTAATCGGTATATTGCATATTTCTCTATTTTTATTCTGCCATGAAACCTGATATGTCTGTCGTAACTTAGACATTGATCATGCCCTGAATCATGTACAGGTTTCAAGCTCTCTGAACTCATCCTATTGTTACATCCTGCAAACTCAAACATCTACTTTCACTTGGATTGGGAATTTGTCATCTAACACGGACCATGATCTTCTTGATAGAATGCTGGAGCTGATTAATGTAAGTAATCTTGTCTCTAAACTTGGATACGGGATTCTTCATTAACACGATATAGCTATTGGATAACAACATAGGAGAGATACGGAGGGGTAGGTCGTGGGAGAAATTGGTGGTGGGTTCTTTTTTTTCTTTTGCGGGCGGGGGGTTTTTACTTTTTCATCATTTATTACGTTCAATAGAGTCTGGTAATGGTTGGGTACTTAACTACAAGGCTGGCACCATCAAACCTAAGAACCCAAATCAATTGCAAAGAAGTCTGGCATTTTTCTGGAGCTATAGTTTCATATCTGGAGAATTGTTATGTAGTTGTTAGTTAAAAAATTTTCTATTCAAATATTTGCAGTTTCCTTCATTTTTTTTTTCTCGTGAAACAGATAGCACTATGGTTTCCTTTTGGAAATGGAACTCCATTATTTATTTGATTTTGTTATTCGCTTTACATGTAGACACTTCTTTTGTTCACCACAACAAAAAAAAAAAAATCACTCTCTCTTGATGTTATTTACAGCCAACATGGCAACCTATATCAGTGCGGGAAGGGAGTGAACCTGATACTTTCTGGGAGGCACTTGGTGGAAAAATGGAGCATCCAAGAGAAAAGGAGCTAAAACAACATATGGATGATCCGAATCTGTTTGTGCTTCTGTTAAATGATGGTAGGCAAAACTGCCTTTCTTCTATATTTTATTCTCTCAAAAGATGATGTGCTCTGCCTTGGTTCTGAATTATCCCAGGTATAATTTGTTGGACAATAATAACTACTAATGGATAGTGTCTCTCTTGCTTCTTGGTTGGACTTTGTTTCAGCTGATTTCAAGGTATACATCTATTTCTTCAGGCATGCATGCATGCATGCAATTAATAGTAGTTGTACTTCATTCATTGCATACATATAGGCCTGTTGCATGATGGTTTTAATCCCTAATTTAACAGCTGTAGAAGCTATGCGTTCTCTTTAATTTTTCACAACAAATATTTTAAATATAATAGAGCAACTTTGTGCTGTAAAAGGTTTCTTGATATTACAAACAATGTGCTGCCTTCTATTGGCAGTTGAGAAACTGCACGCTCCAAATGCATGGCAGTAACTCTAGTGTAGTGCATTTAGTAGTTATCTTTTTCCCACTCTAATTTGGTACATTAAGTAGATAGTTCTTGCTTCCTTCTTTCTTTCTCCTCTCATGGAGTTCTTTCCTTTCTTTTTTGCATGTTATACAGGTTAAAGAGATATACAATTTCACTCAGGATGATTTAACGACTGAAGATGTCTTTGTACTCAACTGCCATGATGAAATCTATGTTTGGGTTGGACTTCATTCAAATGTTAAATCAAAGCAACAAGCCTTCACTTTTGGCCTGGTGAATTATTTTTCACTTCTCTTAAGTAATCTTTTATACGTGAAATTGTTTTTTCATTTTGAATATTATGAGTCTTACTCATGTCCGACCAACAATTCTGCAGATCTAGCATCTTGTTATTGCATTTCTAGAGTCACAACAGTATGGAATGCTTAATTGTTCATAATACTACATTGATTAACTTAGCTTCCTCTATACTCTGCTCAGTTTTAACTTAATTCACCTTCTCATAATCTTAAAATTTCATTGGAGTCGGCAGAAATTCCTTGAGACTGTCCATCTCATTGAAGAATTGACATTGGAGACTCCTATTTACGTTGTTACAGAGGGGCAGGAACCTCCATTCTTCACTCGTTTCTTTGCATGGGATTCTTCTAAGGCAAATGTATGTGGATAATCAATAAAATCTTTTGTTATGTGATTAAGGGCATAATCATTAATGCTTTGTTTTAACTTCATTGTGGGACCTTGTAGATGTGTGGAAACTCATTTGAACGGAAGCTTGCCATTCTGAAAGGAAAGAAGCAAAATCTGGAAGTGAGTATATTGATTGTTTTTTGTCCCAGATCCCAGTCACTGTGCATGAGTACAAAAGTAGAGTAGTTAAGAATGACACCTATCCAAAATTTCTAGTGCATCTGGTTGGCAGTGCTGTAGATCAGCAAAGTGTTACACATTCAATGCTTTTCATAATTAATGGCATGGAATTGATCGAGGGATTCTCTTTTTTCCCATTCCTTTTATATCCTAATGGCAATCCGATTTACATAATATGGCATGCTTACTGTCCTTTTATTTGGTGTTATTGCATTGAATGCCTAAGTTTCTGGTTCTAGGTTAGAAACAATAATGCACACACATTTATTGCTAACAATAATGTACATTTATAATAAATGATAATTTATTAGAGTATCTCCAATGCTAATATGGATTGCACTAATTCATTTGCCACATAAGAAAAATAGAAGACTTTTTCTTAAAAATGCTCTCCAATGCTAATGTCCATTTTGGATGTGAAACTTATGTGAATTTGACATTGTCAAGTTCACCTTCTATTTCTAGAGGGTCGTCTAGACAATGTCTACATTTAATGATGCTTTGTGATTGCCTAGATATTAAATTATAATTTCAACAAAGAACAAAAAAAAAAAAAAATAGAAAGTGTTGCATTGGAGGTAAAAATTTTAAATTAGGTGTCAATACATTGACTTACATTCACATCTCCCTTGACACCTTCTATTTTGTTAGACAGATAAGTCAATAGAAGGTGTTGCATTGGAGATGCTCTTAGCTAGAGAAGATGAAGCAAGGTTGAACTTTCGGATGAATATTAAATTTTTTAAGGGAACTTTTTCGAACCCCTTCTTTATTGTTAACCTTATGAAAAACCGGATTTATTTCAGTGTTTGGCAATTAAGCTCTTGCTTATTATTTTCCACTGCTTAACTCAATAAAATATGACTTATTTCATGCTTCACTTGACATGTTGTGCAGGTTCCTGTGAGAACCTCGTGGAAAGCATCCTCTAGGGAGACTACTCCAGACAGTTACAAAAGCAATTCTGTCAACTCAAATGGGAGAAGACATGGTTTGCCCAGTCCAACTCTAAGTGCGAGGAAGCTCTTTCCAGAATCTCCTTCAAATGGTAGTGCTAGTAATGTCATAAACTTATTTTGCTAATTTGTTCACAACCAACAAAAATTATAGCCTAGAAGATGGTAGCTTTTGTGTTAGGGTTAAGTTGCTTAACTTGTGATAAGTTATGGAACTAGCCTCTCTATAGTGATATGCACGAAATGTCTCGACATCTGCCTTATAAATGTGGGATATTACATGTGCCGGGCCAATATCCTTTTTTTCCCTAGTAAAAATCCAGAAAAACTTAAGATGGGGAAAGAAAAGATGAGGACACAAGTTACATGATTTGCTTTTAGACACTCCCATGTTTCATCACGAGCATCTAACACAAATTAAATTGACACCAAACTGTTATGAGCTAAGTTTACGATTTCGCAGGTTCTCCAACACCAGAAGCAAGCCATGCTGGTAATGCATATGTAGTGCAGCCTGATATTAGCTGCAGTGTTATAAACTCGGTAGTATATCCATACGAGCGATTGACGGTGAATTCTAGTGATCCTGCCACAGATATAGATGTGACCAAAAGAGAGGTAACTTTTTGCTATGCACTAAGAAAATTGACTCGTTTTGCATTTAAGCAGTTAATGGGAAATAGTGATGGCATCAACTTTACCGTAAACAAGCCAACCCTGGTTAGCCAAGCTTGAGCTCAGCTTGGAACGAATATGCTCAAGGTTGAACTGGGACTCAATTAGTCAAATGACGTTGTTGTGATAGTATGTTCATTAAATATATTTGCAGACTTATAAGCCAAACTTGAGCATGGCTTCTCTTCATTAAAAAAGCTTAATGGGGATCAAGCATCTCAATAACAATAACCCTGGCCATAATATTTTCTTGCTACCCCACTTTCAATATTATTAAGTTAGCTTCATTAACTAATAGAGTTTTTATTGCTTTTAGGCACACTTATGTGAAGAAGAGTTTCAAGAGAAATTCGGAATGACAAGAAAAGCCTTCTATCGGCTAGCGAAATGGCGACAAAACAAGCTGAAGATGTCTCTGAATCTTTTCTAAGAAATATATAAAACTTGAAGTGAAAGCCAGAAATAAAAAGTTAAGTTCAGCTAGCAAGCATTCACATTGTTTGTTGAATCTCGTCGCCTAATTCACTCACCTTTGGTAGAAAAATGTATATTAGATTGATCTTGAAGCTACATTTTAATATTGAAAGAGTTTGGTTTGTACTACCTTCGAAAAACCAAAATTAGTATTTTGTCAAAGCATTTTCATGTAGAAAAGTATTAGTAGTCAATTTTAACATTTTCCCCTTTTTCAAAGATATTACTTTCAAATTTTCATTTTCTCTGTCAACATTAATAAGTAATAACCACCCGTTTTAAGTTAAACATATGTAAGAAGAAAGGACACGTATTCGGATATGCCTGTTTGGAAAGGGTGAGTCTGGTATGCGGTGGTCCGCATTTGTGCACCTTTTTCTTTTTTATTTTTATTTTTTTTAGAAATAAAATTATAAATAGTTTATATTTAATTTTAAAAGGGTAAATATTTAATTCTATTTAAAAAATATCATATGTTAAATTTAAAGATTTTATTTATTTTATATAATATTTTTTAAATAGAGTCAAATTTGTAATCTCTTAAATTAATCTGAATATAAATATAAATATAAATAATTTATAATTTTATTTTTTTAAAAAAACAAAAAAGAGTTCGTACTTATGTAATTACAGTAGCCTTTCCCATTTGGAAAAGTCTCAATATGCATACATACTTAGTATTTGGCAATTTTTTTACTTTTTTTTATGAATGTAGTTGGTATATGTAAGGTAGACAAAGCCAATGAAATACTACTGCAAACAGGTTGAAGCTCAAATATATGTTGGAAATTTTGGTGTGTTTAGTCAAATTTGAGCATAATTATGTATGAGAAAATTTGCGTTTTGAATAACTTGAAATGTGTCAATGTATTCTACGCAATGAGAGCGTCCCAATGGTATATTATATGTTCAAAACGGATTTAAGGTGAATGAGAAATTGAAGCTCAAAGTTATCTTGAGACAAATGTTTAAATGGGCTAAAAGGATCCAAATCACACATTACTTAGGAATGGGAATGTTGGTGTGGTTTATAATGAATGATCATTTTGTGAAGTGTAATATTATAAGCCAAGGTTATACACTCTCGCGCATGGATGCGCGTGGGAGGGTGCGAATCCCAGTCCGGTCCAGCAAGTTCCATGGCGTGTCCGCACGTCGTACGCGTCCCGAATAGGCTTACAGACCCCCTATATAAAGGGGTGTTGTCTTTTATTTCGTGCACGGTAGAAGACAGTTTAAGATTTTTCCTCTATAAAATTCCGAATTTTATCATAATAAATCCGAAATTTTCCTTCCTATTTCTCGTTGGGCAGTCTTTACATCTAGGTTCCGATGATAAGCTCTACTCGCGGTTGTATCCTGGGAGACAGTTGTCTAATACGGCCAAATCTCATTTTAAGAAGACTATTCATACAGGCCTCAGCTTTCTACATCTTCATTCGTGTTAAGATTTATCGTTGGTTAATATTCGTTTATATTATTTATTATTTGTATTGCTGCAGTTTCTAATCATATATCTGTTGATCTGTTTATTATTTATTTATATATGAAACTAACGCGTTTCTAACCATTTTTATGGCAAAAAGTATTAGTAGTCAATTTTAAAATTTTCCCTTTTCTCAAAGATGATATTACTTTCAAATTTTCATTTTCTCTGTCAACATTAATAAGTAATAACCACCCGTTTTAAGTTAAAAATATGTAAGAAGAAAGGACACGTATTCGGATATGCCTGTTTGGAAAGGGTGAGTCTAGTATGCGGTGATCCGCATTTGTGTCACCTTTTTCTTTTTTATTTTTATTTTTTTTAGAAATAAAATTATAAATAATTTATATTTAATTTTAAAAGGTTACATATTTAATTCTATTTAAAAAATATTATAAGTTAAATTTAATAATTTTATTTATTTTATATAATATTTTTTAAATAGGGTCAAATCTGTAATCTCTTAAAATTAATTTTGGATCTAAATATAAATAATTTATAATTTTATTTTTTAAAAAAAACGAAAAAGAGTTCGTACTTATGTAATTACAGTAGCCTTTCCCATTTGGAAAAGTCTCAATATGCATACATACTTATTATTTGGCAATTTTTTTTTCCTTTTTTTATGAATGTAGTTGGTATATGTAAGGTAGACAAAGCCAATGAAATAAAATACACTGCAAACAGGTTGAAGTTTCTTTTCATTCGAGTTATGTTGACATTTATTTATTTTATTTTTTTCCAAATTTCCTGCAATTATATTGAGGGGATTCTTCTTTTCATTTCGAATTTATTATTTTTTCCACAATTATCTTTTTAAATTAATTTCAATTTAAATTTATTGTTTCCATTCCAATATGCTGTTTATTCTTCCTAATAAATTACTCTTTTGGTAGTATTGCACATTTTCATTTTAATTTGATATGGACAAAATAAAGAAGTATAAAAATAAAATTCTCTTTATGAATTTTTTTTTAAAAGTAATTAACGAGTGATTATTTTTTATATTTCAAAAACAAAAAAAATAGTGATTATTTTTGTGATTAAGAATTATGAGTGGACTCTGCAAAATTCGCACCCATCCGGTTCTATAGATTGAGAGGAGGTGATCATGATAGTGGCGGTCGATCATGATGAGCAGTGAGCAGATCGACAGGGAAGAGAGGAAGGAAGGAGAGCTGAGGAAGAAGATAAAGCTTTGTCACAATTACATTTTAATCATTTTCTTAAATTTTTTTTAAAAAAATATGTAAAATTAAATTTTAATCTTTATATTATTATTTTAAAAAATAAAAAAAATTAAATTATTTAATACATTTAAATTATAAAAATAAATTAGTCTACTTAAAAAATTAGGAAGAGATTTTATAAATTATGCTAAAACTTGAACTTAAAAGTGACGGCTTACTTCATCCTATTTTTCCTTTTCCTTTTCCTTTTTTCAACTTCAACTTACCAAATTCAATGAACTTAAAAGTGACGGCTTACTTCATCCTATTTTTTGTATTATTGCTGTGATCGTCCACTACAAAAAACAACCTCCACCACCCACTTACTGAAAATAATGTACCAACCAAATCACAAAATCTAACATTACCTATACCCATTAACCAAAACTTTTACTGCTACAATCTCTTCCACAAAGTCTAAAACCCAACTTTCACACCTCAAAATCTAATAATTAATCTTAAATTAAAAGTTATTATCATTCAAAAAAAATATATTTCAAAAATCTTAATTTAAAAGTAAAGCATAAAAATTTTCTACCTCGTTGTATTAAAGAATATTGGTTTATAATATAGAGCATATACTCTTCCCTTCATTTTTTGACTATAAAAATCAATTCTTTCTTGCTTCTACCTTATCTTACATTAAAAGGGTGTTTCTATTTTCAGTCGCCGGAAAATGGGTTGCCGGCGATTATCTTTAACCTTCTTGTTGTTTCTTTACTTAGTAGTTTCCTCTCATTCTTTGGATTTTGATAATTTCAGAAGAAGGCAGCACAAAGCTGAAATCAAAGGAAAGATCAAAACTTTAGTTGTTTTAGTAATGGAAAATCGTTCTTTTGACCATATTTTCGGCTGGCTCAAAAAGACCAGACCCGACATCGATGGTTTAACCGGAACCGAGTCAAATCGGATTTTCGTCTCCGATCCAGGTTCTGAAGAAGTCGTCGTCACCGATGATGCTCTGTTCGTTGACTGGGATCCAGGCCATTCTTTCCAAGCAATCCGAGAGCAGATATTTGGGTCGGATGATAGTTCCGTTAACCCGGCTCCTATGAACGGGTTCGCGCAGCAGGCGGAGAGCATGAGCGAGAACAGGTCGAGAACTGTGATGAGCGGGTTTCAACCGAGTCGGTTACCGGTTTACACTGCTCTAGCAAACGAGTTCGCTGTTATGGACCGGTGGTTCGCATCGGTGCCGGCGTCGACTCAACCGAACCGGTTTTATGTCCATTCGGCGACTTCTCATGGAGCTATGAGCAACGTACGGAAAGATCTTATCCATGGCTTCCCTCAGAAAACAATTTTCGACTCGTTGGACGAAAATGACCTTAGTTTTGGGATTTATTACCAAAATATCCCCGCCACTCTCTTCTTCAAATCTCTCAGAAAGCTCAAACATATTTTCAAATTCCATAAATACGAATTAACCTTCAAACGACACGCTCGTTTAGGGAAGTTGCCGAATTATGTGGTGGTGGAGCAACGGTACTTCGACGTCGAGATTCTTCCGGCGAACGACGACCACCCGTCGCATGACGTGGCACTTGGACAGAAGTTCGTGAAGGAAGTTTATGAGACATTAAGAGCAAGTCCTCAGTGGAAAGAAATGGCGCTTTTGATTACTTATGATGAACATGGTGGATTTTACGATCATGTTCCGACTCCGATCACCGGCGTACCGAACCCAGATGGGATGATCGGACCTGACCCATACTACTTCATGTTTGATCGGTTGGGTGTCAGAGTTCCTACCCTTTTAATCTCACCTTGGATTGATAAAGGCACTGGTAAGTTATTAAATTCTTGACGATTTTTTTTCCGTATTTTTTTCTGTTTCTTGTTATATAATTTTAACATGTGGATTAATTAAGGTTTTAGCATGTGATCTAATTATTAGATTTTCCATAAAATGTGGGAATAGGATTGTAGTTGTCATTTCTTGTAGTAATACTAAAAACTTTGAGCTTGAACATCAAGATTCACCTGGAAACTGTCTTGTTTAGTTGTACAAGGAAGGGAAAATGATGTCTTTAAGGTTGGATCAGTGTGTTTTGTTGGTTTTTTCTTGTTGACTTGTTAGATAATTATATAGTTAATAACTCTAAATTTAAATTTGGAAAATTAGTTATTATTTGTACTATTGTTGATATTAGACTGTCTCTTGATGTAAAGATACTTGGGTAGCATCTGGTAAGCTGTAACTTAATGTAATCACGATTACGTTGTACGAGGAAATCATCGCGATTATGGTTCTTTTACTATTCATTCACGAGGAAATAATCGCGATTATGGTTCTTTTACCATTCATTCTCTTACATTGGTGAACAAACTGAAGACTTAAATAGTTAAAGAAAGTAGAGCTTTTCTTTATCTCTTTTGCTGTCATAAAGATTTAAATTTGAATGATAAGTGTTAGTTTTGATTATGTTTTATCTGGTTTTTTGTACTAATGCATATTTAAGGTTTGCCTTCATTTCAAATGCAAGTACATTTGTATCGGCCTTCTATTCATAATTTATGCAAGATATAGGCTTTTATTTTAGTGAACATACATACATTTATTCAATTGTGGATTGATTTTCGAGTGTTTGTTACAGTGATCCATGAGCCTAAGGGGCCAACACCCCATTCGCAATTCGAGCATTCTTCCATCCCTGCAACTGTGAAGAAACTTTTCAACCTCAAATCAAACTTCCTAACAAAGAGAGATGCTTGGGCGGGGACTTTCGACAGTTACTTTAACCTTCGTGATACACCACGTGATGATTGTCCAGGTTTGCTCAATTTCTTTTGATAATAATAATCAAGTTCAGTTTTCTTCCTCTTGCATTTTTAGGTAAAATTACAAAATTGTCCCTAAAATTTGTCAAAATACAATGTTTTCCCCCTTTCGTTTTAGAAACAGACTTTTTTATCCTTATATTTTAATTTTATTAGACTAATTTTTGTCCTTGTGTTAAATTAATACGCTATTTTCATTAATTTTCTTACTACTTTACAACTTTACTAAACCTATGAGATATTGTTTTTTCCTTCTACAAGCATTTGTAGTTTTTTCCCCCTACAAGCATTCGCAGTTTTTTCCCCCCCTCTTAAGTCTAGAATTCGGTTTCTAACAAATTCTAAATAATAGGCATGTATACTTCTTAAGTCTAGAATTTGGTTTCTAACAAATTCTAAATAATAGGCACGTATACGTGCTTAAATTATTCTTTGAAATTTATCCTGGAATATTATTCCATGTGCAGAAACTCTGCCCGAGGTGCTTATGTCACTGAGGCCAAGAGGACCAAGGGAAGATCTGAGCTTGTCTGAGTTTCAAGTTGAAATGATCCAGCTTGCATCTCAGCTCAATGGGGATCATGTCTTAAATACATACCCAGATATCGGGAAAACCATGACGGTGGGTGAAGCCAATAGATATGCAGAGGATGCAGTTAAGAGGTTCTTAGAAGCAGGGAGAGCTGCTCTTACAGCTGGAGCAAATGAATCCGCTATTGTTACGATGAGACCTTCGCTCACCAGCCGAATTCCTGCAGGTGAGAATGAGAAGAACTACGTAAAAGCTTATTAGTTCAGCTCGAAACTGTGATATTGTAAATACAAATTCAATTGTCAGTACTGTAATATGTAAATGCTGTAGAACTTTGCCAATTTAATGGAATTTATTGTTAGACACTATCAAGAATATGACTGTAAAATATTACTACTAATATTCCTCTGTTTAACTTTCCGTTTCGGATTTTTACTTGGGATCAGGTTGGACACCAAATTACTGTTAACAACTAATTCTAACTTGAGCCGGCCAAGATTACTAGGACCGGCAAAAGTATTCTCCTCTTTCTACTGAGTTTTAACGCAATTATAATTTCTACAATTTTGCGTTTTAAGTCCTGCCAAACTTTGTTAAGTTAAAGTTTTTAATATTTCGACTGCTTAAAGTAGTTTTTAATATTTGGACTGGTTAAAATGTAATCCAATAACTAATTTTGGCCAATTTTCAGGCTATCCACTTTCACTGAATTAGAATGCACAACTAGTCACTACTCAACAACAAAATGGTCCTAGTGAGTGAGTAATGCTCAAAATAAAGGCCAAAAAATGAAGTTCCAAACGAGTTGGCAGAACCATACAACATACAACTACTCGTCAACACACTTATTGTTTAGCCATTTATACAATTTGAGGTTGCAAAAGCAAAAAATACCAAACCATATCCCAAACTCTACTTAGTTCTTACACCAACCATCATCATCATCATCTTCTTCTTCTTCCAAACTAGCCAAACCAAACTATGGAGTTTTCATGGGAAGAAAGTGTTACTAGCTCTATAAACACCATTTACCTTCTATTTTCTGCCTATTTGGTCTTTGTTATGCAACTTGGTTTTGCTATGTTATGTGCCGGTTCAGTTAGAGCCAAAAATGCTATGAACATTATGCTTACAAATGTGGTTGATGCTGTGGTTGGAAGCATTTCTTACTATCTTTTTGGTTTTGCTTTTGCATTTGGTTCTGATTCTTCTTCTTCAAACCCTTTTATTGGTACATCTTTTTTCGCTCTAAAAAATGTTCCAAACTCTTCTTATGATTATAGCTATTTCCTTTACCAATGGGCTTTTGCTATTGCAGTTGCTGGAATTACTAGTGGTTCAATTGCTGAAAGAACCCAATTTAGTGCTTATCTTGTTTTTTCATTTTTCCTTACTGGGTTTGTTTACCCAATCGTGACTCATTGGGTTTGGTCATCTAGTGGTTGGTTAAGTCCTAGCTCAAGCCATTTGTTGTTTGGGTCAGGAGCCATTGACTTTGCAGGGAGTGGTGTGGTTCATTTAGTAGGAGCCATTGCTGGGTGTTGGGGTTCTATAATTGAAGGTCCTAGGGTTGGTAGGTTTGATGCATTTGGAAAACCTGTGCCTATGAAAGGGCATAATGCAACTCTAGTTGTACTTGGTACATTCTTGTTGTGGTTCGGTTGGTTTGGGTTTAACCCCGGTTCATTCGATAAGATTTTAGTAGCTTATCCTAACACTGCCAATCAAGGTAACTGGACCGCCATTGGCCGGACCGCGGTTACAACGACGTTAGCCGGTTCGACAGCGGGAATCGTTACACTATTTAGCCGGCGGTTATTGGTTGGTCATTGGGATGCATTAGATGTTTGTAATGGTGTGCTTGGTGGGTTTGTTGCGATCACTTCAGGTTGTGCTGTGGTTGAACCATGGGCAGCTGTGGTTTGTGGGTTTGTCGCAGCTTGGATCCTAATTGGGCTAAATATCTTAGCACTAAAGTTGCAATTTGATGACCCATTAGAAGCAACACAATTGCATGGTGGGTGTGGTGCTTGGGGTTTGATTTTCACTGGCTTATTTGCCAAAGAAGAATTTGTGGTTCAAGCTTATGAGTCAGGTAAAAGTGGAGTGGTTAGACCATATGGGCTTGTTTTGGGTGGTGGTTGGGGTCTAATTGGGTCCCAAATGGTTGAGGTTTTAGTGATTGTGTTTTGGGTTAGTGTGACAATGGGACCACTTTTTTATGCTCTTCACAAGCTTAGGATACTTAGAATACCAATAGAAGAAGAAATTACAGGACTTGATATCTCTAGCCACGGAGGTTATGCTTATAATGCTCATTCTGAAGAAAATGAACCTCGCTTTTATGCAGATTATATGCGTCTTCAAGCTCGTGGTCAAACATGATTCTTTAATTTTTGTTTTGTTTTTTAATTCACTCTGTAAATTGCTATGCTTAAAAATTATTTTGAATGCTTATTTAGATTCCTGTATCTCATAAAATTAAAAGCTATTTATTTAGTACACAGTAAAATAACTTTGAGAATAGATTTTTAACTGTTTATGTAACATTTTATAAAAAACTAATCCATTAGCTTTTAACGTTTTATAAACAACTGTTACAAACAACTAAACTAAATGTTAATCAAACAACTAGTGATGTCAAACACACCCAAAATTAACTATCTCAACAGAGAGAGTTTTATTGAAGTTGTTTGAGCAACTGTTTATAACACACTAAACGCTTAACATTAATGCCTCAATCTTTAAAAGCTACTTAGCATGTGTTTGCCATTGCTTAAAAGTACCTTTTGCTTAGAAGTACCTTTTAAGTGCTTTTTAACTTAAAAGCAAACAATGTAAAATGATTTAGGAGTGACCAACTAATATTATTTTCAAATGAACTACAGCCAAATTCTATTTAGAACCATTTACAATTTCTCTTTACACATTTGATCCAACACAAACCAATCAAATTCCCTTCTCCAAATGAAAATGTTAGTCATTTAATTTTCTAAAATCCATTTTTGAGAAAAATACTCAAAACCTACAGCTTTGAACCCAGAAGATTCAGAAATAACAGACATTTACAGTTTTTAGATATATACAACTATTGGTCATCTACATTACAAGTTCCGAATTCCGGCATCTCAGTCACATAACATGAGAATCATAAGGGACAATTACAGAATCTGGAACTATGAGAGGCAACTTTTCAATGTACATGAAGAGTCTCTTACGATTCTCTCCCAAAATTAAGGATAAATCAACGGTATCAGACTTATCTGTATATATCCAAAGATCGCCTGAATTCACTCTTTTCAGATTCTCGCGACAAAAAGGACAGGACTTTGATCGCTCGTGCCTGAGATGGATAACAACAAATAACATATTATCAGGAAATGGTCAGAATTTGCAGAAAAACCAATAGAATTAAAAAATAAAAAGCAATAAAGAAATCATTTAGAGATCAATGACGTGAAAGTGAGAAAAAAAAAACAAATCATAAATCCCTAGTGTAGTTAGGACAATTTCTGCAATTTCTAAAGTGTAACAGACCAGTCAAACATACCCATTTCTGTAACCAGAAATTATGTCCAAATACATAAAGGTTAAATGCTTTCTTTAAATTGATAAAATAGTATACTTTTTTTTTTATTGAAAAGCATCTCAGTTACGCACTTCTTTTGGCGAAATATTGAAGAAAAGATAACAATCTCACATACCCAATATACCAACGAAAGGTAAGAACTTTGACGGTCAAGAAGACACTAAAGGAAGGTATATATATAAATTTGGTATCCTAACATTAGTGAAATGGGATGAACCGAAAGGGTGTTTGGCATTACTTAAAAGAACCTTTTAAGCACTTTTTAACCTAAAAACAGGTCATTTACCTATTTGTCAGGGTTATTTTTAGCTTTTAAGCTGTATTTATAAAAGCAACAAAATGCTGATTTTTTAAGTTTTTTTTATAAGTCAAAAGGAGAAAAGCACAAGCAATGCCAATCACTTCACTAAATATGGATTCAAGCTTAAGAGAAATAAAAAGAGAACTTACCAATCACGATAGCATTTTAAACACATAGAATGGTTGCAATTTGGCAACACGACCTTGCTATTAATCTCCATGCAAATCCCACACTCTTCTTCCCTTTCTATGTCAATTTCAGAGAGTTTACCTCTCTCTAACTCATCCTTTCTTCTGTATCTTATATTACAGACCTCTTTCTGTTTCTTATCTTCCAAATCGGTGATTCCTCTTTGAAGTTGCATTAGAGAAGGAAATATCACCGCTACCCAAAGAAAACCAACTTTTCAGACACATATAACCTTAAAATTTTTAAGGTGAAAAGACCCCCCCACAAAAAAAGTAGCTGGGATTACTCACCATAAAAGTCCTTAAGGCTTGCTTTCCTTTCATACACAGACATGGTTGTCTTGCCATCAGCATAAGTCTGCACAAAAACACAAAAATAACCACATTTGTCACGCCCAACAATAAGCTGTAATTATTATTACTAACTACTAATATTGTGTTTGGCGACAGTTTTTGGAGTAACTTTTCGTTTTGATCCATCAAAATGCTAAACACTATTTTCTATAGCGTTCAGTAAAATAACTTTTGAGCTAGCTTTTTGTTGTTTGTGTAGCCTTTTATAAAAGGCTAACAAACAGGTAACAGTCATTCAAGCAGCTAAACGCTACTCAAACTGGTACATATGATGAACATACCCTAATTAGGGTGATTTAATGCAAAATAATCACATAAAAAGCAATGAAAAGCACAATGTACCATATAAATAAGAATTCTAAGCAAGCCAAGTGCACCAGCGAGATGACAATCAGTCCACTGAACAAGAAAAAGAAAAAATTGGGCTGCTGGACTGTACGATAATCTCATCTGAACACGAGCTCCATCCTTCTCTCTTGGATAATCTAAGGCACTGTTTCAACAATGGGTCAATGTATTATTCAGAAATTTACATGTTAATTGGTGAATCAATTGAATTTCATCACAATCAGCATGAAGAATGGAAACCTGGCTACCTATTGTTTGGAACGCGTTCAAAAGTTATTGCCTTTTTTCTTATATAAGCCGTTAATCAATGTACTATCTGTTATCCAATAACTATTGAGAAACCCGAAAAAAAAGAAGCTTTTTGTTCATAATTGAAACAAAAAATTGTTTGTACTATATTTATGTACTGCCATTAATAAACCCAGAATTGAGTGAAAAAAAAAAAGAAATCTGTTTCAATCCTCTGCATATGCAAACAAGTGAGGAAAAAGATGGCCCACCAAAAAGAAAATATCATCACTCCTTTTTGTATAAAACTGATACAATTTTCTTAAAATATCTTTAACAGGAAACAAATAATTATATCTCATTATCACAGTGCATATATCATCAAAATAAATTACAAGAATTCATATTCATCAATGCAATTCTAACACATTTGTTAGGTTTTTATTGAAGAACTTGTTTTAAATTACAGAATTATTCCTTTTTCAGTCAAATAATTAAATCCAAATCAATCAGAAAAAAAAAAAGCAAAAACCAGATTAAATTAAATAAAAATAAGAATTATACAGAGAGGTTAGAAATTACACAAGAGATTAAGGAAAAAGAAAGACTTACAGTGTATTGGCGTGTTGGATATCAGCTTCGAGAGCTTTAAGAGAATCTTTGAAAGACAACTTTCCCATGACTAGAAAGTTACCGGGAAGAAATTCCCATCAAACAAACAGAATAGAAAAGAGAACCCTTTAAAGTTTCAATTTTTAAGCTGAAAACAACAAAATTTCTTGATCGAAAGCTTATAAAAAGAAGAAACAAATGGTTTTTTTGTTTTGTGAAATTGGTTGCACTGTTGATAGATTAAAACCTCTCTCTTTCTCGCATAAACTGAAAAGAGGAAAAAAAAAACCCACGAACTAAACCACCTTCCCACTCTCAGTTAACGAAGACAGTTATTTAAATTACATCCCTACCCTCCATTCTTTGAATCTTGACTTGTGCGATACCCCCACCCCCACACGTCCTTATATGCAAATACTTTTCCTTATTAGCTCTTTTTTATAAGGTATAGACTATAGATATTTCATAAAAAAAAAAAAAAAAGAAGCTGAAGTTGAAGAGAGTAGATATTTCTTATTTTGGCATAGTTATAAATACTTGTAAAGTTCTGTATAAATGAGCTTGATATTGTAATCGGTATGTAAATTCAAAAGTAAGTGAATCGATGTGCTCATGTTACGACAAAAATAATTGATTTCGTGACTTATTTATTTGTTCGCGCTATCAATTTGGATTTTAGATATAATGCATGCATGCATATTTGAATATAACAGATAAAGAAAGATTTCATAGAATAATTGTAAAACTTGGGATAATTAATTATTTAATTTAGAAAGTGTAGAAATTATTTAATTAATAATAATAATAATAATTATTACTATTGATTTTTTTGTATGTATATAAATAATGGTGGCAAAGGGTAATTTAGTAAAAAGAGATAATGGGATGTTGATAAGGGTAAGATAAGTGGGGTAGCCTGGCTGGCTCAAGCTGACGTAGAAAGATATTTTACTCTAAGTATCTGAAAAGGCGGGAGGAAGGAAAACCGGATGGCGGCGACTCACGGTTTTTATTAAACCGGCGGTTTGTTTTATTATTATCCCGTGTGGTGTAAAGACAAAATTGTACTTATCCGACGTGTTTTTTTGTTAAACTAATTATTGTATTATCTTATTCTTATCGGCCACAATTATTTAATAATAATATGATTATTTGGATAAGGAATGTCTCATACCTCAACACATTAAGCCTTTTTTAGAAAATTATTAATCATTTAGTTATGTTTTTAAGATATTATTAGAATTTGATAATTATATTATACGGAATTTTAAATTTAATTGGTTAAAAATGTCAAATGTCAAATTTTTAAGTATTTTATAGACATTTATGCAATTCAATATCTTGTTTCGTAAACTACTGAACTTTTTTAATATTAAAAAATTTACCGAATATTATCGAAATAGTTAGCGGTTATTCAAAGTATTAATAATTATTTAAATAACTAAAACGCGTCTAAAATAATTATAAAATTTAGAGTTGTTGGAATTTTTATTTTTAAAGGGAGTGTTTAGTTGCAAACTTATTCTCTTAATTATAATTAGCCTTTGTTTGTTGACTATTGAATTAAAAGAAAATAGGGAGAGACATCTATTTCACTAAAAAAAGAGCCTTCCAACTAATGAAATTAAGTTTAATTATGCTTATGCATAACAAAATGTTAATCAGTCTCTTTCTAGATTCTTCTTTATTTTATTTCCAACAAATTGGGATGGTTGACACAAATTGAAGTATGACCAACTCCTTTATTTAATATATGAATTTGGGCTCTAACTTGACCGACGATTCGATAATAAAAAGCCCATCTCCTTTTTTTTTTTCGAAAAAAAAAATATAAATAATTCTCAAATTTTGAAAATAACTTTTTAACCTAATTATATTTTTTTTCCTTAAAAAGTATATATTTTAAATTTTAACTCTTTAAAT
>CATIWJ010213195.1:0-12956 GCA_949640765.1 Croton laevigatus | reverse complement strand
AACCCCGACTCCAAAATGACGGTGCTGTCTAAGCAAAAGTTCAAGTTTCCCGCGAATGCCAGAACCCCCACTCTTTACCTTTTAACCGCTGCCATCACCTTCCATACGGCCAGCTACATCAATCTTTTGCCATTTTCATCTCTTGAATCTCCTCCTCCTTTCTTCCCCGTACATTTTCCCGAGAAAGTAAAGGCCGGAATCAACGCCGTTCTTCGCTCTTCTCGCGCTGTGTCCACCGTTTGATTCTTCTCTCTGTCTCTCGCATATTCTTATCATCTCTTAAATATATTTTTACTTGCTTTTGCATTTTAATCACTTATCCTTTCTTTGCAGATTGCTTTCAACGTTGTAGACTACAAGTGTTCTTTGGTCGGGTTGCCGTTGGACTCCGATGAGTATCGAACCAAACTGTCTGAGGTTCGTTGTTGCTTCTTAGTTTTTCGGCTTTTGCTCGTTTTAAGTAATCAAATTTATGTGCAATTTCTTTGGATTTGGAAATAAGCCGAACTCGAATTTCGCCTAACTTTCTGTTCTTGCTATTGTTAAACAAGGTGTCTTGTTAAAAGTTATATTCCAAATTATTTATTTGCTTAAAAATATCAGGTTGTTTTTTCCTCAAAAAAATGCAAAAAAATGCTGGTGCTTTTAGAAAGTAATTGTTTGGTGTTTCCAAATTTGCGTCTGGAGGCATAAGTATGTTGTTATCTAGTATATGTTTAATGAGTTATGTCCTGTTCCTTTTAGTAACTCATTTATGGACTGTTGTCACACTCCAACAAAAATGACTGTAAGATAAGGTTTTTCTGCGTTTGATGATATTCACTTTTTTTTATTGGTGACATACAGGTTCATCTACGTTCGGCCAAGAGAATGCTAAAATTGTGTGAAGCCAATAAAGGCTTCTATGTGAAAGCTGGTCAGTTTGTTGCTGCAATGCGCCAAGTTCCAAAAGAATACTCTTTAACCCTTTCTTCATTACAGGATCAGGTCTAAGCTTTCTGTTTATGTTGCTTCATGCTCATTTATTTTTCTTTCACTTGGTATATTCATGTGTGCAGGTTTGGTTTGTATGCTAATTTTTCAATCGATAATTCTGTAGGCTGTTCCTTGTCATTTCAAAGCCATAAAAGAAGTACTAGTCAACAATCTGGGGCAGGATTTGTCTGAGATGTAAGTTTGTGGTCATTATGTTCGTTGAGCTCCGGTCTGGTCTATCTAGACTGACTAATTGTTGTTTATTAATTACCAATTTCCAATCTAATGCACCATCTATTAACTTATAGATTTATAATGTGATCTTATTATCAGAAGTGATTGATTGACTGACAGACAGTCAATGTGTTTGTCTTTCTTTCTTTTCACATTCTCTTACAGGTGTCTTTGTCATTTACATTCTCTTCTGCCTTTGTTTCCTTTTTCTCCTCTGCAGCCACATCTTAGTTTCTACTACTGTAGTATCACCTCTTATTAGGATAGAGGTTTTAGATGCGAATACCATTACAACCTCTGAAAATATCTTCAGTCAAATACTCGTTTCTTGTAATTTGGCTTTACATTTTTTCACCTATTTGCAGATTTTTGTCATTCGATGAACACCCAATAGCTGCCGCATCCATTGCTCAAGTGCATCGTGCGGTGCTGAAAGACTATCAAGAAGTAGCAATTAAGGTGAGTAGTTCAACTAATCTTTTTGCCTATTTCCCTCCTTAGGGTGTTATGATTCTCTTGTAGACTGAAGGGTCCAAGAACATAGAGGGAAATATGGGTTTTCAAATGTCACCGATACAGCTCCTTACTTGGATTAACATGTGGAAAATATATTTTATACCAGAAAATAAATCAAGTAGATATTTGTTTACATAAACAACACAAGAAACATATTTTACATGATGCAACTGATGGTGATTATGTGATGGGTCACAACCTTGTACTTTTATGTGTTTACTGATGTTGTTCATGCTTTGTTTGGGATGAGGGGGTGTAAGGTAAGGAACTACATTGAAACTATTCACTTTACATCTTTATGTTACCCTCAATGTTTGGATTGAATAAAAATAAAGCGTGTAAAATATATAGTATTGTATTTTTATATGTTTTTACTATTCATTTTCTTCCCAAAGTGGGAGGTAAGTTTTAGAGTGCAAAAGAAAGTTATTTTCCCCTCTCCTTCATATTTTTCACCCAATCAAACAAGACTTTTATGAATCCCAAGAAATTTTCACTTCTCATTTTACACCCACCCTTGTTTCACCTGCATCCAAACAAGCTCTTATTGTATTTTTGTCATTTGCACTCTTGAAAACTCACTCTGAAATATGAATTCTACTTAAATATCCAAATGCCAAATTGTTATACTGTTTAAATTATTCTTCTTAAATTAATTGTTTGAGTGATAAAGATGTTACATTTTAGGTGTGTTTAGTTTGAAGCTTTTATAAGGCTTCCGCAATCTGTTATGAAGTTTATTTCTATATTTTTGAATAATTGTATCTTTTGAAAGTTATCATTATAAAACCTGTAAAATCATGAGGTTTTGTTCTTCAATACTTTCTTGGTTTGTGGATACTCTGCCGCTACTGGTTGAAAAAGTGAGAATTGGTAATTATATCTAGTTCAATATATTCCACTCATAAATTTAGATCATTTGTTGGTCTTCTGATAACGAGTTTAAAGAAAGGAAGATAGAACCTTATAACTATTATTCTTCAGCTTGTTCATTCTAACTCACAGTCCCTTACTGCAACAAGAAGGTCAGGCCGCTGCTGCTGTTTCTGCTTCTTATGCCTTCTATGAACTCCAGTATTTGGCTTTATATATGATATGTTGAAGTTTTCCTTCTTTGTCTAATTTTAGCAATCATTTTACATCCTCATTCATATTAAAAACTTGACCATTCCAATTGACTATTTCCACCATAGTACATGCAAAGCTTGTTATTGTAAGATTTCTCTTGGGATTTTTGATGTTCCTTTTTTACCCTTCATTACGCCTTTCTGTTATAGAAAAATAAGTCATGGTCTTGTAGCAATGATGGTGGGGCAGTGGCAAAATGGCAAAAAATTAATCATAGAATATGGTCGATGCAGGTACAACTTGCAAATTTGGATGAGTAACCCATGCAGTAGTCACATCATATAATGTTCTTAGGGTGATGGGATTATGTTTATAACCTTTGGGTTTAGGGAGGCACTACAAAGCAAGCATGCAAAGGTTAAGTGAGTTCGGACTAATAGTTACCTAACCATTAGAGTATGTCTCCAAACATATTAATTAATTATATTTAATATCACAATTATGTTTTGTTAGTCTCAAAAAACTCAGGAAAAGGCTTTTTTATGTTTTTTATTAGATAAATGCTTTTCATGTTAAATTGTTTTCTTCTCTTTTCCTTAAAATCAAAAATAATAAACCATATTAAGATCCATTGTGTTCTTTTAATTTAGTCCCTCCATTTTAATTGATAATTACAATCTTGATTCAAGGGGATGGCATTGCAGATCTAGTCAGTACTTATTGTGGAATGTATACAGCGTAATCCATATTTACTTTCTTCATCTTGTTAACTAACATGCATTTGGGAAATTCTGATTGTTGGCCGTCATAATGCAATTAATAATTATTTGTGTTCAACTTTTCTCTTCCTTGTCACAAAGTTTTTGTCTATATTTTTTTATTTTGGGGTTTCCCAGCATTTTTGTGTACATTGATTCTCAAAAATTGATTTTTTTGAACTGTAGAGTCACCCTAATTAATAAAGTTAGAGAAGAAGCAACTTATTGAAAACTTAAGCAATTTACACAATGTCTAACTCTGAAGTAAAATATTAATTGTGGTACAAGTTGACAAAGGAGTATCTTCAAGAGGCATAATAGATACTTGTCATATGATTTATCTCATCCTCCTATTGTCTGCTTTATGATTGGTGCCTGTATAGTTGTTATTTCTTTGCTTTTTCTTCTTTCCACGTCCTAACTGTCCCATTTTTTCTTTACTAGATTTTTTAATACTCTAATGAGTACTTAATTTATTGCTTTTATTTGTTTGCAAATAGATTCAATACCCTGGGCTAGAACAACAGATGAAAATCGATATAGCAACCATGTCATTCCTTTCAAAATCTGTTGCATGGGTATGTACTAAATATCTTAATTTTCTGGAAGAATTTTATTTCATAGCATGATATCAATGTCATTGTCATCCTTCTTTGAAATCGGATTATGATAATTCTCATGATTGTAGTGAGAGTACTCATTTTTTCTAGCTTTCTTATGCAAACTATGTGCCTAGATGTTCTTTCAGATCTCAATGGATTTATGTGGGCTGATGATTGAAGGTGTATGAGTACATAAATATTCTATAGCTTAGAAGATGTGTTTTTGAATTTGAAGAAGCAATTGAGAATTGGTCTTTTATTTTTTGAAAATGCCATTGTTCAAGTTAAGGTTGTCCTTAAGTGATTGGTTTAGGTTGTCCTTAAATGATTGGTTTATGGTTTTCTTAGGAAATCATTATATTAATTTTTGTTTGGCTAGACTAGGATCTTATTTGCATTAGGATTAAGGAATGGAGGAGGTATGCGTTATTAGATTTCACTGGGCCGTACACATGTCTAAACAGGTTAAATCTTAGGATCCATGTTCAATCCCATGGACAACAGAAGCTAATGGAGATATGCCAGCTAACTTGTGTGCTAGCAAGCATAAACCAGCTAGTTGATTTGGCCAATTTGGCTGCATTTAGGAGGATGTGTTGGAAATTGGATCTTACATTGAATATGATAAAAATCACTCCCTTTATCCCAAAACAAATGTCATATTTGCATGTTTCATACCCCTTAAACAAGTACTCACTCAGTTCCACTTTAACAAGCCCTTCTCCTTTTTTATTATTTTCACTTTAAGTGGCCCTTTTAGGACAATTAATACCTTTTTTTCCATACTACCCTTGTTTAAGTTACCTAGAAAATTTAAATATTTTGTTTTTAAAAGCTACCAAATAACTAATAGAAGGGAGATTAGGTAAGTTTACGTTACTTTTTTTATATAATTATACAAATTAATTATTTTCTTAATAAGTGTGCAAAGGTCAAAGGGACCACTTAAAGTGCAATAGAAAAAGTTGTTAGTATATCTTGATTATAGTAAAATTTTAATTATTTTATCACATTACCCTCATTTTATTTTTGCCGTAACCTTTTTCCATTAATAATAGGGCTAAAAATGAAAACAAGCATTTATTATTGATGCCACAAGTAGCGTGGAAAAAGATTGATGTACGATCAAACCCTTGAAATTGAATCAAGATCTAATCTAACAAGACCTTAGGAAAACACGATTCAACTTAGAATCTTAAGCATAAATAAAACAAGGACAACTTTATTGGGAAAAAAAAAAAACTTTGAAATTATTATTGAAAAGATCTCTCCAATAACGTTGAATTTGATGAGCATTTATGGCATACAATAATTAAGCTAAATAAGAATCAATCATAATATACTAAGAAAATAAAATTCCAAAACTAACAAGGAAATAAATTACTAATCCTAAATACAATCTAATTCAATTATCAATTCTAGATTAAATAGGAATATGAATATACAAATTCCTAAATAGATGAAGAAAGTTGAATTATGTCTTCTATTTGACTTTACTCCATCAATTGTTTCTAATATGACACTTATTTTAGCGCGTAGGATTTTTACAAATGTAATTTGGGATAAGGGGAATGCTAGAGAACTTATGGTGGAATGAATGATGGACCTAACACTAGTCAATTATTATTGTTCAAGATGGGTACCAATTCCAACACATTCATTTATAAGCCAATATGTATATGTGCCCATAGACTTTGATTTGTATTATGGACAATGGTTATAATTGCGACTGCATGGTCGTCATCATATTGGTAGTAGGTGAGGGTTGTTTTGATCACTGTGTCAGTTATAGTGACAGCTAAAATGATGTTGCTTATTGTGACAGTCAAAACAATCTTCTCCGATTCGATTCATTGTAAACACTCCAAGATCACCGAACTGTCATCATTCAACTTTCAATTAGGCTGTTGATTTCTAAGTTGCTTGCTGTCATTGGCAGACTTTATGGTCAATGTGAAGACAAAACAGTATATTGGGTTTTGCTATAATGCGATATTGGGTACATGAGGTAAGGCCTTTCAATTGTTGCAATAATTTTAAGAGAAAAGAGCCATGTGCTAATTATAAAAATGTCTCCTTGATTTTGTTGTGTATTGTGGAGGTTGAGGTTGTCCTTTGTTAGATTGGTGGTGGTTGTGATTATAAGTGTTTTTGCCCTGGGTTTTGAGTCAAATCTCAGTTATGGAGAGGGACTATAATAGCCTAACAATGAATACAAGTTTGGTGGTCTCTTGATGGACCATTGACTTACATGTTCAGGTTTGAATTTTAATTAGATTTGCTTATTAATTCATTAATTTAAGTCTAACACTCATCAATTCCTAATGAGTGTGAAATGCAGTGGTGAGAGGATCACGCCTAGCCTTTTTTAATGAGGCGAGGGCGTGATGGGGCCTTTTTGAAAAAAAGGTGCCGCACCATGCATTTTAATATATATATAAACATAAAATCATGTAGAAAGTGAAAAATATGCAATGAGATCCAATTAAAAAGGAAAAAGCAAACCTAAAAACGTTCTTCATTAAGCTAAAAAGCATAAAATAAAACTAAAACTAGAAGTCTAGAACTATTATTAGATTACTAGTCTACTACATAAATATTATAGCATAATTATATTTATAATTATACATCACATACATACTATATTACATGCAAATGCATGAGTTAATGGTATTAGTTGGTATGGAACTTGAATGATTCACTTGTTGATAACATGTTTTTTAGGTTTTTTGTAATATTGTTTGTTGTCTGTGTTTTGCTCATTTACTTGTATGCTTTTGAATGTTCCTTTCACCCTTTTTTAATCCTTTTTCAACAGTTTTTCCCTGATTATAGGTTTGACAGTTTGGTGTCTGAATTCACAAAGGCTATTTCTTATGAACTTGGTGAGTCCAATAATGCATGGTAGGTTACTCCCTACATGGAAAACAATGCAAAGTTCCTTTCTTGTTTATAAATTTTTCTATTATTAGAAAGAGAAATTTTGACAAAGTTCCTTGGAGGGATTATTTATGTCAATTTTGTCGAAAATAACTTGTATCAGAGCTAGATAAAAAAAGATAATGCTTTTCACTTTTGCATGGTCTGCAGATTTCATACAGGAGGGAAGAAATTCTGAGAGAACTGCCAAAAATTTTAGAAAGAAGAAGATGGTTAGAGTTCCTCATGTATTTTGGGTAAGGATAGGTGGATGTTCCCTTTTGGGTACTATTTTACTTGCTATCACTTTATGATTCGTAAATTTATTTCTATTGCTTGAAATTGTGTACATTACCGAACTAACTACTTTTTGAATGTTTTCAGGAGTTGACAACTAGTCAGATTCTGACAATGCAATTCTGTCAGGGGCATAAGGTAATTCCATTATGCTTGCCTGATATGAGGTATTATATGATTCAATTGAGGTTTTTTTGGTGTTGGGGAAAGAATTTCTTTGTGATATGGCTCTAGATAAATGTTTAGATACGAAGACTTGAGGGAATAAAGTATCAAGTCCCTCTACTTTGATGAATTGGGTAATTTAGTCCTCTTAGTTTCAGAATCAAATTAAATAGTCTCCCTTGTTTGGTTCTATCATAGTTACCAGGAACATATGTAAATTTTTAAAATAACTATTACTTGATCAAAATGAAATAGTAGATATGTGGGTCTAAATAAATTATTTAGGTGTAATACTTGAAAGAGACTATTTTTAGTGTGGTCAAACATAAGATGAATTAGCCTAAAAGGTGTCAAAATAAAATCTTTATATATGATATAAGAAAAAAATGTTTCTTTTTTTTTAATTTTTAAAATAACTGTTATTTGATCAAAATGAAATAACAGATATGGGGTCAATATAAGATATATAAGTGAAAGAAACTATTTTTAGTTAGGTCAAATAGTAGATGAATTAATGAAGAAGGGTTCAAAATAAATTTTAATACTACCTCTGTTCCTAAAAAACTGAGACTTTTACTATTCATCCTCTTTTTTTCCTATAATTTTCTTCCCATTCTACTCCAAAAAGTAATTTACTCACATCCACTCATTATAAAAGTGGACCCCACACACACTAAAAACAAATTACATCCACTACAAGACAAATGGTAAAATCGTCCAAATTCTACCAAAAATACCAAAAGTCTCACTTATTTAGGAACAACAAAAAGCCCTAAAGTCTCACTTTTAAAGAAACGGAGGTAGTATATGAAATTAAAAAAAAAATATTTCTGAGCGGGGTCATTTGACCTAATTCACAAAGCATGGATCCGGCATAGGCAGAGCTTGTTGAATTCTAGATCATTCCTTCAGAATTTTATCTGAAATCATTGAAGGATTCAAATCAGAAGAGACCTCCTGTGTATGACATTTTGCATGCATGTCAATGTGTAATTTGATGTTCTTTCTTAGTTGGTTTTTTTTTTACTGAAAACCTTTAGTTATATGCCAGGGTTTGACTTGAATGTTATATGGTATTAACAGGATATTCCTTAGGTTTCAGGTTGATGATGTGGGATATCTGAAGGATCTGGGAATAAATAAAACAGAGGTCAGTTTTTTATGTAGGCTGCAGTTATGCACTGCAAATTTAATGCATTCATTTACATGATTTTGAGACTTCCGAAATTTATGCAGTATTGCGATATGCTATGACTATTGTATTGGGTACCATACGGATCCCTATAACTTATTAAACTACTGTTGAATAAATTATTCCTTGTCACATGCAATTTGGCAGCTTGGGTCTGCCATACCTTGTTACTGCCATAATTTGTAGCTCTTCACTTTATTTGAATGTTTCCCAATTTTTTGTTTTGATAGAGTAAAGAATTGGTTCTGGTTTTAGGTAGCTAAAGCATTGGTTGAAGTTTTTGCTGAAATGATATTCATCCATGGTTTTGTGCATGGAGATCCACATCCTGGTAACATTTTAGTTTCTCCAGAAGGTCCAAATGGCTTTTCTTTGGGTATGTCTTCATCACTTTGTTAAAACTAATTCTAATTCCGTAAAGAAGCTTATGTTTTTGTTTTGAATGAACCATGAAGTTCTTCTCGATCACGGAATCTACAAGCATTTAGATGAAAGATTTAGGCAAGACTACTGTCAGCTCTGGAAGGCATTGATTCTTCAGGACTCAAAACAAATTCAGCAGCTTGGTGAACGATTTAATGTTGGAAAGTACTCCAAATACTTTCCTGTTATTTTTACCGGGAGAACTATTGACAGGTTAATTGGTTTTTGTTTTTCTTTTTTACCTTTCATTAATGAATAGATCTATATTTTTTGACTACATTCATATGATCATATCCTCTGTTGTAATAGAGATCGAATGATTCTTTTATGTTAAATATTATTAATTACGTAGGGGACCTAATAGCACTTGTGTCGTATCATTGACAGTAAATCAGGTCTTGGAAAAGGTATGTCAAGTGAAGAGAAAAGGATTTTAAAGCAACAACTAAAGTCCTTAAACATGGAGGACATATCTTCATTTATGGAATCTCTACCTGCTGACTTCCTCACAATCTTACGTGTAGAGTGAGGATCCAATTCAATTCGTTTACCTTCACCATTGTATATCAATTGTCAAATGAAGCAAGTTTCCAAAAGCTAACTCTTGGTTATTCTGTTGCAGTGGGCTTCTGCGGTCAATAATTAGCAAGTTGGGTACCCCACAGCGAGTCAGACTATTAACTTATTCAAAGTATGCAGTATACGGTCTTTCTCCAAAGACGAATTCTGAATCTGGTAAAGTAACTGCACTTTTTTTTTGGTTTATTATATATTCCTGGGATTTATCTTGTAACCTAGATGGAATTTATTGTTTGGTCGGAACATCGGAAGTTTGATTTACTCGTCCTAAATGAATAGAAATGAAGAACAAGCTCAGTAAACATAAAGATAGATTGTCTGCTCATGCCAAATCAACTGTCTGATTTCTTGTTATTATTGCGATTTCATCTAATATGTCTATATTCTTTTTGCCAATTTAATTCTCAGATTTTGCAATGAAAGCGGCCTTTTCCACGTTAAAGGCAAATGTTAATTATCTTCAGCTACGGCTTTTTCTTGGTAAAAGTGCATTTGATTTTTTTTTTGTTTAATCAAATCAATAATATCATGTTAAGAGAATATAATTTCCATTTGCAGAGGTACTAGAGCTGGTTACTTGGATGAAGAGGGTCAAGCAATATCTCTGTAGCTTGTATAGAAGACTTGTGAGTGCTATAGTGGTGAGCAAGGGCATAGTTTTGGCATAACCGGATGAGTTCAACTGAACTTGCATTATTTCTCTGGGTATGTTTCTGAATACTATATTTATTGATTTGCTTCATAGCAGCTGCAACACTACCTGTTTGGCATGGCTCTTATGATCCTTTTAAGCACTTTTTAACATAAAAATCAATTATTTTTGTCTGAACATTTTTTTTTTTTTTGACTTTTAAGCTGTTTGTATGAAAGTAGCAAATGCTGCTTTTGAATAAGTGCTTTTTTATTTTTTAAAACCAAAAAAACTTAAAAAAGCAGAAAAGCACAAACAATGCCAAACATCCTCTATATTTGGAGCTTGGTTGGAGGCGTCTTTATTTGACTTGCCATAAAACCCAAGTACTTGGACAGAGTTAATTTGTTTATTAGTGGTAATGTTTAGATTGAGAACAGTCTAGATTTCTTGTATTTCTTTAAATATGTTTATCACATTGGCGGAGTAACCTTTAGTCAAGTGTAAAAAATCTTTATAGTGGCATACCCAGTGCTGAATCCTTAAGTGATCTAATAGTTGAAAAACCTAATGTTAGACCCTGAGATCTTCAAGTAATTTCTTCTTTCAATGTAATATTATATTTGATTTTTTTTTTATGATATATTTTATTCTTTGGATATTTTAATTTTTTTTTTTACAATAGATATTTGAATATTATTTAAAAATATTTATAAAATAAAATTTTAAATAATTTAATTTATTTTATTATGTTTTCCTATTCTAATTTTTTTTTTTTTTGGATTAATCAAGAGAAGTAATGAAATAAGACTTTGGATCAAAGTATTTTTCCTTAATTTTATTCTGGCAACTTAGTAAATAGCAGTTTTGAAAATTTATACCTAACTAAATAGAGAGAAATTTTAAAAATTACGTAAATAGCATATATATATATATATATATATATATATATATATATATATATATTTTAAAAATGCGGAATATACTATTATATTTTCATTCCATATATTTATATATATTAAACAATATATAAAACATGAAAAGTAATATGATCGTGGTATATAAATAATATGTAAGTATATAAAATATGAAAATGCCAAAAAAAAAAAAACATAAATCCACCAGAGATTCAGGGTCACCATGCTAGTATACTGATAGATATATATCAATTTTATATTCTGTTTCTTTAGAAAAAATTGCATTTATATACTCAATTTTATATATCTATAGGTATATAAATTTAAATTTTATATTTTATTTGTTTAGAAAAAAACAAGTTTATATACTCAATTTTATATACCGATCGGTGTTGGCCCTTTAACAACTACGAGATGGTGAATTAATTAGAAATTAAAAATTGATTCCGGAATTTGGTGGATAAAAATGAAAGATGAAGGAAGAAGTGATTTTTGTAGTAGTTTGGACATAACTCAATCCTACATTCACTTCTCCAATTTCCTCGAGAATTGGGTTCACTAGTCACAATTGATTACAATGGTTTTCTAAGCTTACCTCTAATGTAACGCTCGTAAATTTAGATTAGCGGTATCGTATGACTAGTTGTAAATTTTATTTTTGATAATAATAATAATTATAAAATATAATATAATATATATATATATATAAATAATATAAAAATAAAAAAATAAAATAAATAAAGAAGGAATTAATGTTGAATTAATAAGGTGGGTGAGTTGGTTGACAGGAAAAACGAAACAAAACGAAAGAAGGAAAGGAAAGGAAAAAGAAAAACAAAAACAAAAACAAAAAAAAAAACTGAAATTTATACTGAAAACAGGGAACCAAAAATTTGAATTTGGGAATTGGATTTTCTGTGTTAACTGCTAAATTGTAGAAGTGTTCTTTAAGTTGAATGGAGTCGTTTTCTGGTGAGAAAACCGTCGACCGGACGCCGTCGAACGAGCTGGTCAAACCAAAAGCTTAAAACGGTCAACGAAAGTTCAAACTGCCGTATCTCCGCCTTCGGCCACTAGCCGTCCGAGATAAGGGCACCAATTAGTCGGCGCCGTCGAGAGGAGTCCGTTAGTACCAAGTTTTCCGTCAACCGTCACCGGAATCTCCGTTGGGCTTCGTGGGCCGACGGTGAAGCGAGGCTGAGGTCGAGGAAGAAGACGACCGAAACGCAAAGGAGGCGTGCGTTTCATCTGAAACGGCTGCGTTTTTGGCCAAATTTCATTTTGCTTCCTAGGGTTTCTGGCCGCGTGCAGGTAGGCCCTTCCGCATCCCTATTTGGTCCCTGAAGTTACTTTGGCTATACATTTAGGTCCTTTTTCACGATTTAGTTCGAAAACTTCGGTATTTTACCATTTAGTCCCTCCGTATTTCTGTTTTGACCCCAGAATTAGTTTTGGCTTTTCAATTAAGTCATATTTATTACAAAACAGCCCTTGAACTTATTTATTCAATGCAATTAAGCCCAACAGAATAGTAAATGAATTATTTATTGAATTTTAAATATTTAGGGACTCAAACTAAATTATGTAAATTATTAAAAATACTTAAATATTATTTTTAGGACCTGGAACCACCGAGACGCGTGGGAATTAAAGGATATCCGCGTAGGATCATTTTGCGGG
>CATIWJ010213098.1:0-11881 GCA_949640765.1 Croton laevigatus | reverse complement strand
ACATCGTCAAACTGATTGTCGTTAGAAAATTACCTAATCAAGCTCTGCTTTGGATTTCAATCCTTGTTCCTTTAGTTGCTGTTTAGAAATCAAAAGCTTTTCCTATGTTTCTTCAATTTTCCATTTTTCAATCTCGTTACTGTTGACCACTCTGTTTCGATTCACCTTCTCTTTTTCCTAGTTTTCGGTGATGATTATGAGTTCCGGTGGTGAAGAAAAACTCCCTCAATCAGACCTCTCTCTCTCTTCGTTTCATTGTGTTCTTTCGAATCACAAACCCATAAGGAATCAGTCTCCCTTTTTCTCGATCGTGCTCTCTCTTTCCTTCTATTCTCTTTTTCCGATTGTGAACCACTGTTATTGTCGGTGATGAGACCTGGTTTCTCTCGAAAACCATCCTTCGTTCTCTGGCCGGCCTCCTCTTTTCTTGTCACTCTTGATTCGTTATCCATGGTGTTGGCAACAGTTACTGCCAAATCAAAAAGGGCTCCCCATCTCTGTTCAATCTCTTTTACAACGCCGTAGTTGGAGGAATAGGCGGTGAGGTGAGATCGATCAATCGTGGAGGTAGGAATGGACAGTTTCCGAGAAGGGGTGAAGAGGCGGTTGCGGCGGCTGAAGTTGTGATGGTTCGATGGTGGGATGGTGAAATGGATGAACGATGAAGACAGGAAGAGGAAGTACAAACTAAAGTCGGGTTTTTACAAAAAAAGTCCCTAAAAATTAAAATTATTTTCAACTAAGTCCAAATTAAAGTAAAGAGGAAAAAAAAGGAAACTAATGGTGTATTTCTTAAACTTTAATCCCTGCCACGTAAGTTAGCAACCGGCTGGAGATGAAAAATCAGCTAAATGCAATTCTTTGCAAATTGTTTACAAGTTCAGGTATTTTTATACAAAAAAATAAAGTTTAGGTACGATCATGTAAGAACCCCCAAAGTTCAGGTACTTTCGACTAAATTTACCCCCTTTAACCCATATCTTCATCCCATTTTGGGGTGAAATCCGTACAGTGAAAAACAAATTTATTTTACATCCCTCTTGTTATTTTGGAGGGAAAAAAACAAAGTATTTTATCTTGAAAAGATCAAAATACTTATCCATTTTATTTTACGCTCCATTTTGCACTTTCCAAATAGAGGGTTAGGTAATTTGCTTACATATTTCTTGTGTGTGTTTAATTGCTGTCTGCTCCCTAGTTTCATTTTGACAGTTCGGTTTTGCTTTGGTTTTAGTATTTTATTTCCATTCAGGTACTATTAACATACTTGGTATGTATATTTAAATGTTGGAGTTGGTCTAATTAATTGGTTAATCACCCATTAATTAATTTGTTTATAAATCACGACTGGAATTATGAAGTAAATTATATTGAGTTATTTAAATATTTGTTTATATTGTTTAGAAAATTGAATTAGACTTAAATAATTGGTAGGAGAGTTAAATTTTGGTAGCTTTATTTTAAATTACCAAATGGAATTATTTAGCCACTGTGTGGCAATATATTGGAAAGCTATTAAATAGTTGTTGGTTATGAATATATTAATTGATGATAGTAAAACTAATTAAAATGTATAATGTTCCGTTAACAGTGTACTATATTGTTTCATCATTGGTGTGGAATTAGACAAAGAAATTTAGGTTCCAGGCGTATTATTTTGAACTGATTAAAATGTTGCTAGAATTAAGTTGGTCCTGGAGCAAGTTTAATTGTGTTGACTTTGTGGGATTTTTAGTTGTTAGATTTGTTTGAATCGTTTAATTGTGTTGAGAAGAGAGTTGAGTCAATGTTATTAATTGAGTGACATTCATGCATACATGCCATTAGTCATATAAGATATTGCAAAAAGTTGATTTGCTGAGTCTTGTCTATTATTTCCTTTAGGTGGAAACTAAGTCGGTCAGCGAGGCTAATAGGTCTAAGAGTGTTTTGGATTTGCACTGCAAATCAGGTAAGTTTTATGGGTGTATTTGATTATTTGTGGTGTGCAATGTGCTAATAAATATATAGTATGTATAATAACCCTTCTTATATATTATCCTTTCTTTTTCATTATATAATATTTTTTCTTTACTCAAGGCTGCATGTGATTAGAAGACAGAGAAAACGCATGTGTTTGACTAGATATTTGTTGATTATCTGAACGTGATATTTCTTATGTTATGCGATGGTGTGTCTTATGAGGACGGAGGATGCTAGGCCAATTCGATTATTGAATTTGCTTATTGAGGCATCATGCCTAGTTATTGTTATTGTTATTGATTATTGAGGTTGTTCTAAGGAATGTTATTATTATTGTTTATTGTTATTGACATCAATTATTAATTATTGAGGCGATATAAGGGATGAAATACTTGGCAATTGGTGGCTCTAACACACCATCATATTTGAATTGTCTGTAATTGTTATAATTATTTTTAATACTAGATTGTTTTCTCTGCCATTCATGGACTTACTGAGTGCCTATATATAACGTTAATACTCGTATATGCTATTTTGCATGTTTCCGATATTACTGAGGCTCAAATTCTATCTTCTTAAACCTAGCATTTGAGTCGAGTTAGTTTATTTGTTTAGCCTTGCTAGATTTCTGTTCTAGTTGATTTCCGCATTGTATAATTTTAATTTGGTTAATTATGCATTTGTAAATTTAAAAAGAAAATTTTTATTTATAGATTTTATGTAGTTTTACATTTTATTTATTTATTTTTAAAAGCTTGTGTAGTCAAATTTTAGTCTGGTTACACACTGGTCAGTGACCCCAGATTTGGGTCGCAACACCCAAATACCCTAAAATGACTAAATTGCCCCGAATCCGAAAAATATAATATTATACTGAAAATGACCGTCTCATCATTCTGAGTATCAAACATACATGCAAATTATCGAAGTACACCAACAAAATACATTTTGCCCCTAAAGTGTAAAATTACCATCTTGCCCTTATTCTCAAAATCTTCAAAACCGAGGGTTTCATAAATAGGAAATTACTTGAGTTATAATTAGTCATACATTTATGAATTAAATTTCATCTACAGATGGGTGATCTCATAAATAAGATAATATTTTTTTTTGTTACTCAGTAACATATTCATTGGTTGATGAATTTTTATAATTTGATCAATTTCCTTCTTCTTTTGTATTCTTCATTTTTTATTGGTTTTTTTTATTCCAAATTTGAAAAGCTTATAAGAATATAATGTAATTAATGATAAGTTTACATAATATTTTACATAATTATTTTGATATGAAATTAAATAATATATCAATATATATAATAATTTTTATATAGAATATTCAAAATTTGGTCTAGTAGTTGGATCACAAAACAATAACAGAATTACAGAACTTACAAATAGAGAACAAAAAAGAAAAAAACTGTAACAAATACTAAGTGCGCGCAATGGGTGAGAACAGACACTAATCTCAATTGAGCATTGGAGTGTTCTAATTAATTATCATATAAATTAATACTTATATCTCAATTGTACAAGAAAATCGTTATTGATGCTACTTCCGCAACTGTCACTAATGAGACCTTCACGTGGGTATTTAAGTTTTGTAATTTTCACACATGGATATTTGGGTATCCACCTTATAAATGTATTCCATTCTAAAATGAATGCACAAGCTTTGAGAATTCTTTTTAAAAAATGATAATTTATCTTCACTTTATTTCATTTATAAAAAAATTGTTAACTAGAGCAATTCTATAGTAGTTTTAGGCATATCAGCTTTTGAATATGCTTTTCTTTGTAAACATCACCCTCTTCATGAGTCAAGCTCGAGCAATTAAAAAATTATTGAGCTCACGAGCTGAGTTTAAGCAGCTCGAAAATTAAATGAGTGGAGCTCGAGCTTAAATTCAAACTTGTCAAATAAATGGGCCGAGCTTGAATATGCCAGTGTTCAGCTCGACTCATCTCGTTTGTAACCCTAGCTATAATCTATGACTTGAATAACGGTACCATTGCCTTACCCTATGTATTTCTACTAGTGGTAGTAGAGCGAGGTTGAAAAGTAAAGTTAAATAAATTAAATCCAACTGCACCTTAGATTTATGGATGTGCTTTCATTTTCATGTGACATATTTAATTATTTAACTTATATTCTACTTTATTTTATTATTGTAATGGTTAAAATGCTCACTGGGCAATAAGTTGCTCAGAGAGTTAAATGTTTAACTCGTAGATAGTAGATAAAAATTAGATTCTAGCAGCGGCTACAGTCGACGACATATAAGCGGGTAGAATTTTTGTATCTTAAACTAGTATTGACATGTACATTATAACTATATTGCAGTTAAGTTAGTACCTGTAAATTATATATAACTTAGTAAATATTGTGTAGTATTGTGATAGTATGACACTAGTACGAGTACTTGTTGCTTGAGTGTATTGCTGGATATAGAATTATGAATTTTCTTTGCAGGTTGTTATTAAGATTATAAAGGAAAAATTACTATGAGTGTTTGTGATTGAGCTTGCGTTGTATAAAAATATTTTTCAGAACTTAAAAAAATCTGTTTTAGTGACACTTCAGACCTGGAATTGTAAGAAAATTTTTGTAAAAATTTATGAATAAAATGACTAAATATAAGTACCTATATCTTGAACACTAAGAAGTGACATTCCATCCCGACTTATTTATAGGTTGAGATAGAGTATTACATTAAAAATGTGGGCTTTTTTTTTTTTTATTTGTTTCCTGGGGTTCACCAACACATCTAAAATGTTGAGAAAGAAAAAAATGTCAGGAATTGAGCATTGGTAAAATAGGTCTAACATGGACAAAAGGTTCCGTAGTTTGATGATAGAAAAAGTTGTGTATTTGAAAATATATTTTAAAAATTAATAAATCTAATTGTCTCAATTTTAACTAGCTCAAAAATAAGTTTATCTATGGAAAAAGTCAAATTTTTTTTTTTTACATTGGAAAAAGTCAATTTTATCCTTTATAACATATAGTTGGATATTCGACAAAAGAGTAAATACTATTTGATAAAAGAGTAAAATGCTCATAAATTTTACACTTTCGTTCCAACTCAACTGGAGTCAAATGGAACCACTTTTGAAAAATATAAGAAATATGATAGTCGATAACATAAGAACCCAACAATGGAATTGTAATTCAATTCCTATGTTTTTTTTTTATTTGTGACATGAGAACTAAAATTATTAAACTAAATCAATTCATATTATTATAATCATAAAATGCAATTTTTTCCCCAAAAAAAAAAAATCATAAAATGCTTATATTCAAAATTTTTTTATTTAAGTTATAAAAATTTGGATCCATAAAAACGCTTGCTTGTACATAATTACTCATTAATGCATTTTATTGAACCTATGGAATGATAATAATTTGTCGAACTTTAAGGGAAGATTAAAAAGGAAAGTAAAAGGGGCAAATTAATAAAATTTTTAGTGAGCTAATTGATTAGTTTTCCTAAAGTTAGGGGCAGATTCACAAAAATAAAGCAAATTAAGTATTATATACAAGTTCTGGGCCAAATTCAAACTTATTACTGTAAGCTCAATTTTATTTTATTTTTGGATCAAATATTTTGGTTAAGTTAAAATGGGCCCCAATCATTGCTTCCACTATCTACGATCCATTCACACACAAATGCCAACCGCCAAACCAAACCATGGCTTAATGGCAGAATAGTAATTTAAGCGCAAACTTGTCCTAAATTAATTAGCAATCATTTTATTAAAATACATAAATAAAAAAAATTTGTAACGAAAGAGAAATGAGAGAAAAAACACGCTTTTATTGTTTTTGTTTATAACTTTTCCTGTAATTTTTATTTTATTTTATAGATTATTCACAATATTATTTATTTTTATTAACGTTATAATAAAAAACAGTAGTATTAATATTTGCGTAGAAAATTAAAATGTAGTAGTACGGTACTTCTACTCCCTCAGAAAAAAATAATGTTTTAAAATTAGGAAGGTATAAGTTAAGTTTAACCATGGTTAATTTATTACCTCAACGGTTCCTATAAAACGCACCCCCTCCTCTCTCATTTCCTTCACCACCCACCCATCCACCTGCAACCTCTTCTTCTTCCTTTCTTTCCGTTTCAGTGCCTTTTCAGCTTTCATTTGAAACCTCCATTACTCTCTCTCTTTTATCTTCTGCTCTGTATAAAAGACCCATCGCTTCCATAGCTTCTAACTGAACATAGCTTCTTCTTAGCTTTGTTATATATTAAAAAAAAAAAACCAATATTAGAAAAAAAAAAGAGTTCGTTTTTAGTTGATCATCTCTCTATTTGTCAACTACCCATCTCCAAAATGTCTCAAGTTTTCGTCTTTGAGTGTTTTCCTTTCGTTTCTCGAACTGGGTCTTCTCCGTTTTTCAGTTTTGAGGTCGTTTTATGCCTTTTCCTCTTCCTTTCTATTTTCTCTTTCTGGTTAGCTCCAGGTGGACTCGCTTGGGCTCTTTACAAAACTAAGTTTAATGTTCAATCCAAAGCCGCCATTCCTGGCCCTTCTGGCTGGCCTATTCTGGGTATGGTTTTTGCTTTTACTGGCTCTTTAACTCATCGAGTTCTTGCCAAAACTTGTAACCTTGTAAAGGCAAAACGTTTAATGGCTTTTTCTATTGGGTTCACTCGTTTCATCATTTCTAGCCATCCTGAAACGGCTAAAGAGATTTTGAACAGTTCAGCTTTTGCTGATAGACCTGTTAAAGAGTCTGCTTATGAGCTTTTATTCCATAGAGCAATGGGTTTTGCACCTTTTGGGGATTATTGGAGGAATTTAAGGAGAATCTCGTCTACCCACTTGTTTAGCCCTAAAAGAATTTCTTCTTTTGGGGAATTTAGAAGTCAAATAGGGTTAAAAATGGTGGATGAAATTAAGGGCTTAGCCGGTAAAAACGGTGAGGTTGAAATTAGGAAAATATTGCACTTTGGATCACTAAGTAATGTTATGAAAAGTGTGTTTGGGAGAAGTTATGAGTTTAGTGATTCTACAAACGTGGAGGCTTTTGAACTTGAGGGTTTAGTTAGTGAAGGTTATGAATTGTTAGGGGTTTTCAATTGGAGTGACCATTTCCCTCTTTTGGGTTGGTTGGATTTGCAAGGAGTGAGAAAAAGATGCAGAAATTTGGTTGCTAAAGTGAATGTTTATGTAGGAAAAATTATAGAAGAGCATAGGATTAAGAGAAGGGAAGACACAAATCAAGAAGCTAATAATGAAAATGGAGATTTCGTTGATGTTTTGCTTGATTTGGAAGGGGAAAGCAAACTTAGCGACTCTGATATGATTGCTGTTTTATGGGTATGTGTTTATTTTTTATTACTTCAATTTTTTCCTATTTAAATTGCACTTCTTAGGTCTTTTATCGTAGCTGTATATGCCTTATTTTATGCTGCTACGTATATTATTTTCCATGGTTGCCATATTGGAGAATAACACATGTAAGTAAGGATGCCTTGAACTTGAAGACTGGTCCTTTCTTTGTCAATTTATTCTAATCTAATCTTTAGTTCACTGCTATAGATTCTTGATTGATTGATATAATCAATCATTCTTTGAGAAGGAATTGTTATTACTTATGATTCTATGTTTATTTTTAATAGAATTACGTCTTGTTCTTTTCCGTTCTTTATGCTAAAGAAGTGTTGTTTTTTTTTGTTGCATAATATCCTGAAACTGTTATCCATGTAGATGCTAGAATATGGTTCTTTGGTATCCAAAGAAGCTGATAATCTGAATAGTTTCTTTCTCTTCCTGTCCACAAAAAAATTCTCATTTCTTGTCTATTTCTCCTTTAGATGTTATATATGCTTATACATCCATCGCTTTGTGTTCTTTTCTGATGACTCACACATGTAATATGCAGATTAGCCAGATTTTAAGGAACATTAAATAATTGTAGTGATTAATTAATTTATTTACTTTTTGGTTCAGGAAATGATCTTTAGAGGTACGGATACGGTTGCAATTCTCTTGGAATGGATTCTTGCAAGAATGGTGATTCATCAAGATATACAATCGAAAGTTCAATCCGAGATAGACCGAGTCGTTGGTTCGAACCGTTCAGTGTCCGATTTGGACTTGCCTAACCTCCCATACCTACAAGCCATCGTCAAAGAAACTCTAAGAATGCATCCACCTGGTCCTCTCCTATCTTGGGCAAGGCTAGCCATCCATGACACCCAAATAGGCCACCATTTCATACCTGCAGGCACAACTGCCATGGTCAACATGTGGTCCATAACTCACGACGAGCAGTTTTGGTCAGAGCCGGAGAAATTTAAGCCAGAAAGGTTTTTAGAGAAGGACGTAGCAATAATGGGTTCTGATCTAAAGTTAGCACCTTTTGGTTCGGGAAGAAGGGTTTGTCCTGGAAAGGCCTTGGGTTTAGCCACCGTGGAGCTTTGGCTAGCTCAGCTCCTTCAGAACATCAAATGGGTGACTACTAATGATAGAGGAGTTGATTTATCTGAGAAACTGAAGCTCTCTTTGGAGATGAAAAGCCCTTTGGTCTGCAAGGCTATCCCTAGGTTTTCTTCTGTTTGATACCAAAAAAAAAAAAAGCTTGGCTTGGTGTTGCTGCTGCTGCTAATCATCTTCTTCCATGATTTTGGATACAATTCTAACTCAACATGGGAAGATGATTAAAAATGTTAAAAATAAAAGTTTTAATTTGGGTTTGTGAGAGTTTAGTTAGGATTTTGTTTATTAGGAAAGCTAATTAATTTTCAAGTATTTGGAGCGTTTGAGTGTTTGTTTTCATGTAAAAAAAAAAGGTATGATGCTTGTTTAATTAATACCCTATATAATATTAGGGTTTAATGTTTAATACGTTATAATATAGTATAATTAAGCATGAAAACTTTTGTATACAAAGTCTTCGAATCTATATATCAATGCAATATTAGTTTGTTTTGTGCTGTAAATATTATTAATTTGGTTTCCATGTTACTATTAAATGGTATTGTTTATGGAAAAAATATCCTAGAGAAGTCATGTTTATGACATGAAGAATTGTTATTAAGGATAATTAAGAGGTGGAGTTAATATTAGTTATTTACAATATAAAATACGGTCATGTGTATCTCATGAAACCACATGTTAGGCAAAGAACGAGCTGGTTGCCGTTGAGAATTTTGTTACAGATTAAGATGTGTGAATGGGGTTACACATTATATTTAGGGTAGTCTAATTATATTAAAATGTGTGAACGAGCTGGTATGTATAACAACGTTTTTTATATTCAAACTTGGACATCTCTTTTTTTATGTTCATGCCAAAGAGAATACCAACAACAATTAATTAATTTTTTGAAATGATTGATCATTATAGTAGTTTATTAATTAATTTTTCGTTAATTATTTTACATGAAATTAATCTGTTGGGAGGAAGACAACGAATGAATTGCAAAAAACAAGATTGAAAACGACTTTCTATCATCATTTGTAAATAATCTATAATTGGGTTTTTCCCGAAAAATGCTAACAAACTTTGGTTAGAGGAAAGTAGATCAGAAAATGGTAATATATGCAAGTGAAAGTTACATAAATATGCATCCAAAAATCCAATTTACAACACTAAAAAAGACTCAGTTTTTGTGGATCACGTCTTTCTCAATTCACTCTTGCCAATGTAGTTTTCTAAGATCAAATTAATTGCATTTGCATGCATGGTGGTCCAAAAACTATATTCTTAGGAATATATATTGTGCTATATAAATATAATTTTCTTATATGAATATGGGTCTGGAATATATGTATTTAAAAGGAATAGTAACAGCATATGGAATGATAAGGATATGTTCCAGCTTAACCAGATGTCTTTGAGTTCGAGGCATGGGAATGCATCCTTTTTTATTGGGAGAGGCCATGCTTCCAGCTTAACCAAAAGTCTCAAGTTCGAGGCTTGTAAATATAATGATCGTTGGTACGGGGAGGAGGGTGTGGGTACTGCCCGTTTCAAATCTAAATTAGTTTAGATTGTTAGATATACTTAAATGATTACTTGCCTTAAATATCAAGTGCAATATACAAATAAGAAAGCATGGTTCATATTTTTTGAATTATTAAGATCAAATTTCAAGGTTTTTTCATTAAATACGACAACAGATAACGTCATCAAATAGTCACATGTGGGTGTTTGGCGGACATCGCTTTTATGCTTTTTTTTATCTTAAAGGCTAATCATTTATTTATTTGTTTAAATTTTTTTTAATTTTTAAGTTGTTTTTAAAAAATTAACGTAATATCACTTTTGAACAATTATTTCTTTAAGCTAAAATAAAAAAGTACAGGTAATTCTAAACACCATCTATATATAATTTTCCAAAAATTGGAAAAGGAAAAGGAAAAGGACAACCATCTAGCTTTTTCTTGAACATTTATCTTTATTCTTACATGATTCCTGCATTTATATCCCTTGAATATAACCTTTTTTGTATGTGAAGAAATAAAAGGGAAATTATTAATATTATTAATTAAGTTAAATAAAAAAGCATAACAGCAATGCTAGATTCCTAAGTTAAACATAAACAATTTATTACAATTTGCTCTTTTTTTGATTTGGTGAATCACATTGTAAAAAATCTTTTAAAATGATTGAAGAATAAGAACCTAAGCCAAATAACAATGATATGGTTCATCTCTTTTATTAGGATCCAAATCCTTGCCAAGAATAATATTTTTCCTTTTTCGTTTTTATGATTTTTTTTGAAGATGTTAGTACTGGTAGTGCTTGTGAAAAAAGCTTTTCTCCTTTTTCCCACCTATAAAGAAGATGCATATTGGAATTGAATATCCAAAAAAAAAAATTAGGGTTTGTTAGTTTTAGCCGCAAAATGCCAATTAGAGTGTAGCATGTCAGTCATCCTTTTACCACGAAGGTTTTAGGATATGAAGGACTAGAGTTCGGTTCATGTTAACTACGTTGTCTGCACCTAGCGTAATGAAGGACTACTCATTACTATATAACTCACAATATTAATTGGTCCGTTAAGCTCCTTTATATTAAAAAAATTTTAGCCACACAATTGCAAGTTGATAATTGATTCTCTTTCAATTAATATCACACACCTATCCCTATATATATTCCTTTGCTCACTCTCATCATCAAATTTTAAATTATGCAAGAATATATGTACATATATTTTTGTATATATATATATGAATATAATTCCCCCAAAGAAAAGTGATGGTCATTTATGTTATATACCTTATAGATAGCAAATACAGTAAATTCGCATGCGTAGAATATGAATGTCCGTACACTGGCTTTACACATATTCCATTTATTTTGTGACATAACATAATAATAATTGTTGCACATCCAACATCGTAAAAATTCTTTCAGATGTAACATATCTATAGCCTTATTATTTTTGGAAATTGTCATGTAAATTAATTTCCATGAATCTATTCAACATATATCTATTTTACGAAACTTAAAAAATTAAGGGGAATAGAATTTTATAAAATACTATTTAAACCTCCAAAAATTAATTTAAAAGATGAGTTATTGAACGCTATAAAAATGTTTAATTAATCGAAACACTAAGGTGGCGTTTGGTTATGATCCAGAAACGGAATGGTTTACCCCTCATTCCCTTTGTAACTGTTTGGTTTGAAGCAGAGAATCGGAATCAGAATTATTATTATTAATTGTATTATTATTATTAGTAGTTGTATTATTATTATTATTTATGTATTATTTATTTATTATTATTATTATTATTTATGTATTATTATTATTTTTCATTATTTATTATTATTATTATTATTATTATTTATGTATTTATTATTATTATTATTATTTATCTTATTATTATTATTATTATTTATTTATTATTTTATTATTATTTATTATTTACTATTAATAATATTTATCTTATT